>LIEC01012004.1:0-172901 GCA_001925005.1 Drosera capensis
CCTGGAAAAGATGGTGCTCGGTGAGGTAGATTTTCCCGATGTGGATTCCTGCGCGAGAATGATTCATGGGTTTTGCGAAATTGGTGAGACAACGAAGGCGATTAAGGTTTTGGTGTTGCTCGAGGAGTCGGGGGCTATTGGGGATGTGATCATATATGATGTATTAATTAAAAGGTGTTATAAGGAAGGGAATGTGGATAAGGCGCTCGAGCTGCTAAATAGGTTGCAGGTTCATAATGTGAGTTATGGTGGGTTGATTAGGGCTTTGTTGGAGTCTGACATGCTTGGTACGAAGATGAAGATGATGTTTCTACGGATGGAGGAAGAGGGTTATCCTGATGTGATTAAGTACAGTATCTTGCTCGAAACGATTTGTAAGGAGTGTGGAGTAGGGAAAGGGAAGGAATTCTTGGATGAGATGCAGACAAGAGGTTGTCAAGTGGATATTTTCATGTGTAATGTTCTGATTAAGGAAATTTGCAAGAAGGAAAAGTTGGATGATGCGATCAAGTTCATGAAAGGGATGTCAAAGATCTATGGTTGTGGACCAAATGTGATCAGTTATAACATCATTATTCGGGGCCTGTGTACCGTTGGTAGGTGGATGGATGCAGAGGAGCTCTTGGCCGATATGAGTAGGAGAGGTGGTTCACCTGATGTTGTCACCTTCAACATGCTGATCAAGTCCTTGTGTAGGATACGATTGGTCAGACGTGCTATTGATGTGTTAGAGAAGATGCCTAGCTATGGTTGCATGCCAAATACTTTAAGTTACAACCCTTTGCTCAATTCGTTTTGCAAACAGAAGGATGTGGTAAGAACAAAGGAGTACTTGGACAAGATGGAATCGCAGGGTTGTTATCCCAATATTTACTCCTACCATGGTTTACTATGTGCTCTATTCAAAAATGGGAAATTCGAGAATGCATTAATGATGCTAAACCAGTTGAAACGCATGGGCTACTCGCCAGTGCCAGCTACTTACAACATTATGATCAATGGTCTCAGTAAGGTGGGGAAGACAGACCAAGGACTAAAGCTTTTAGCCGAGATGAAGGAGAAGGGCTTGAAGCCAACCCTTTGGACTTATACTTCCCTTATTTCTGGACTTATTAGAGAGCAAAAGGCAGATGAAGCGGGGAAGACAGAGCAAGGACTAGATCTTTTAGTTGAGATGAAGAAGACGGGATTGAGGCCGGACATTACTATTTACAATATCCTTATTTCTGGGTTTGCTAGAGATGGAAAGGTAGATCAAGCAATGGACCTCTTCAAAGACATTAAAGAACAGGGTGTTACTCCTGATGCAGTCACTTATAATTCTGTCTTAACTGGACTATGCAAAGCGAGGAAGGCAGAACAAGCACTAGAGCTTTTAGCCGAGATGAAGGAAAAGGGCTTGAAGCTGAACATTGTGACTTACAAGTCCCTTATTAATGGGCTTTCTAGAGAAGGCAAGGAAGATCAGGCAATGGGCCTCTTAGCCGAGATGAAGGAGAGGGGCCTGAAGCCAGACATTGTGACTTACACTTCCCTTATTTCAGGGCTTGGTGGAGAGGGAATAGTGGATGAGACGATGGATCTCTTATTCAACCTTGAAGAACTCAGTGTTACTCCTGATTCAATCACATATAATTATGTCATGCTTCAACTATGCAAGGCCCGACGGACGGATCTAGCAATCGACTGCTTGAGTTATATGGTCTGCAATGGGTTTAAACCAAATGCAAGAACGTACAAGATTCTCATCGATGGTATTGCAGCCGAAGGTCTAGCTGAGGAGGCTCAAGAGTTGCTTGATGAGTTGGGTGCTAGAGGATTGTTATTAAGACCTCGACCTTTGCATGTGACAGTGAAGATGTAGCAAGATTATTGATGTAAAGGGATTCGAGAGACTGCTAGTAAGTTATGATGGCTGGACTCGAGTTTTTGTCATGTTTTTCTGGACAATATAAATGATTGTCATGAATTTATATTCATAACCTACATCAAGCTTTCTTCTTGGTTTCTTAGTGCTGCCAGTTGTTCGCTTCCAGGGACGAAGTAAAGCTGTCAATGCAGAACTTGAAGCATCGAATATAAACTTGGCTAATTTAAGTGCTTTGCATTTCTGTGGCGTCTCTAACGTTTTGTAGAGCTAGTAGTTTAGAGAGATTCCTGATGCTTTACACTTTGAACAGGCCGCATGGGATGAATCAAGATACCGGTCTTCTCTTGGTCATCATGCAGTTGTTGTTGATCTTAATTATAAACTGTCCCCCGGAGGACTTTTTCGTTGATCTTTTTACTCGTTTATATTTATGTACTCAACTACCAGAAATGGTGCTATCCAAGTGGCACGCGAATTGATTTTATATTGATTTACACATCGAATTTACCACTTGAGTGAGCGTTTGAATTCTTACAAAAAAGAACACAGCTTCGAATCCGTCTCTTCAACACTGCTTGGACGATGACCACAGGAATGCAAATGTTCCCTGGTTTCCTCTCCATGGCGTATGGTTCATCCTAGAGCCAGAAGATATTAGATGGTCTAAATGACCTCGTCTCTAGTTTTAAACATACATTTTGGACAGTCTTCCGCTTTGAGTAATTTGCAGCAAGTCATCACCACGTCCATAGTACTTGCTCAAGTTCGAAGAGTTAACTTCTAAAACTACAATATTCCGGAGCTTCAAACGGTACTACATTGTTGATTGATAGCGACTACAGTAAAACACCACCATTTTAGCAAGCTGAACAGTATGTAGATCAGACATTCAAGTGTGAATACTCAAATTATTTTCACATTTGTGAGATTTAACTAGGAGGGAAATGAAAGAATCACGGGGATATCTCAATATCTCCTCTTCGAATATGACCTTTGAATGTTTTTAATTGACGGATCGGAAGGGATAATTATTTGGATATTTTAAACAAAACAACTCTCTTAAAAATGGACCGATTTGCAAGGATTCCGAGGGATTCTTGATTGATTTTATTATAATTACCAAGATAAATAACTTCTGAAACTACAATATTCCGGAGCTTGAAACGGTACTACATTGTTGATTGATAGCGACTACAATAAAACACCACCATTTTAGCAAGCTGAGCAATATATCAGACATTCAAGTGTGAATACTCAAGTTATTTTCACATTTGTGAGATTTAATTCGGAGGAAAATGAAAGAATTATGAGGATATGTCAATATCTCTTCTTCGAATATGACCTTTGATTGTTTTTAATGGACAGATCGGAAGGGCTAATTAGTTGGATATTTTAAACAAAAACAACACTCTTAAAAAATGGACGGATTTGTAAGGATCGAAGGGATTGTTGATTGAAAGTATTATAATTATCAAAATAAATAAAAAAAATACATTATTATTATTTATGATTTACATAAATATAATAAGATCAATTGATGTACTTTTTTTCTTTCCTTCAAACTCACAAATAGTATTTGTATTGATGTCTGATGTGTGCCGAAACACACATATTTTTAAGCTGTCCAAAGTGATGGCCCGTGTTGATTATAGCTGATATGACACAGTCGTGTTCCTTCACAATCTGGGAATTTTCATGGTAGACACGGGCCGTGCCATCCAAAGGATTTATGACACCGACCGTGTCATATTACACGTAAAGGATCAGATATTTTTTCTTATCTTGTTTTTGATTGGTTAATTTCAAGTTTCATTCTTTCTCTATAAATACGGCTTCTAAAAAGAGGAGAAAAAAGAAGATTCGTTTTTTTAAAAAGAGAGAACGTCATTAGTTTTCTGAGTAGAGATAAGAGAGATAACTGTCACAATTAGGAAACGAGATCCTACACTTTCAGAAAGGAAATCATAGACATCCATCCGCCGTCTACACGACGGTGACGATCGTCACGCATCATAAACATCCCAACACAACTTCAATTTCAAATAGTTTGTAATCATGGGAAATCTATCAAACTTTATTTACAATTAACTATTTGAATTCGTTGTTGACGTTATGTTGATTGTATATGAATTATTCATTGACATAGATTGAGTTTCAATTTTCAATGCCAAAGTAAATTGATTGAGATTGATATATGCTTAATGTTTGATATCTTTTTTGATGATTGTGGAGTATTGAATTATTGAGACTCTTAGAACATAGATCTTAATATCTCCAACTTTATATTACATGATTTTTATGCATGGATTGATCTTAATTAATTGATAAATATCGTACAGCTTGGAATTAGTTACTCTGATTTGTGTAGCTGCTTGGGACCCGGTGATGAACCTGAGTTTGTTTTTTTCCGAGAGCGGGGTGAGAAAACCTCAACTACATGTTGGATAATTGATCTCAGTAAGCGATTGTGTGATCAAGATAATGCCTAGATTATCGGAGTGAAGGAGGAACAATGGAGAAGAGGCATCGATGATCCCTTTGTTATCCTCTAACATGATTTAGAGATGCGATAGTCGACCTTACGAGTGAGGGCCGGACTAGGGTTGGCTTTTGTTGTTGGATTTCGGAATGTCCTCGGGCCGCTGTATACAGAAATATATACCAATGTGAGATGTGGTTGGTTGCTAGAGGCCTGTTGTGTAGCTGCTTCGGGGTAGCTACTGGGCTTGGATTAGTCAGCCTAATTCAAACTGCTAGAGGCCTGTTGGGCAGCTGCTTTGGGGTAGCTGTTGGGACCGGATTAGTCAGCCCAATCCAAACTGCTAAAGCCCTGCCGTGTATTGGGCTAGACCAAGGATGATGGTAGTGTTGGCTGTTGGGCTGGACCAGGGATGATGTGAGATGATGCGGGCTATATGATCCCTGAGAAAACTAGGTCTCCTTCCTTCACCGCCTCACATACAAAAACGAGAACCTCCTTGAATTCGAGATCTCTACAACACCAAAAATGATCTCATCTTCAATCAAACAATCAAATAGTCAAATAGTGGGTTCGTGCCCCCACGATCTCAGCGAAAGTGGTTGGGCATCACGAGTACAGATCTGGAATCGGTCGGTTATTGTCACTGCTCACTCAAATTCGAGATCTGGGCGTGGTGACTGGCTGGGTGGAAGCTTGATATTTTTGGAATCGAGATGAAGGTTAACCTCGCTCTGATACCATGTAAAATACTGTGATTGTAAAAACTATTTTTGTTATTGAAGAAATCAAGCTTTGAAGTTTTTACATACCAAAATAATCCAAATCCTACTCTATATATATACATCTTTAGGCATAGGTGTGGTGCAACCAGGCGTGAAGTGCAGGCGCGAACTTGCTCCAAGCGTTAGAGATTTAACAGGGGACATGGAGCAAAGAGTAGCCAACAACCAATAACCAGCTACAGCCAACAATTCAACCCATCTGGACCGCAAAACGATACAAATCCATGAAATTTTATGTCCCATTATTGCCTCTCGCTTTTTCTATAATAGAATCAAATAGGACTGAATTTTAGACACAAGCATAGGGCTTGATTCCAATTTCCATTTATTGGAACAGGTCTAAGCATGGAACCATCAACCATCATCTACGATAATACAGTTGGATATAACCTTTGGTCTAACCTTTGGTCTGGACTTATAATATACTTTTAACACAGAACTTGACTAAACTATTAAACTAGTTTATTCACGCTACTAGATGCAGTGTACAAGGGTACCATAATTTGAAATTCATTGACACCCCTAGGATATAAAAGACGCGCTTTCATTTATTGCACACACTAGAAAGAATATTAAAAATAGGAAAACTCACTGTGACAGCTACCATCAATAAAGAACATAGCAAGAAACTAAGCGACGTGGTTCTTGTTATTTATCTTCTAACGAGTAGATTGTTGAGCTACAGAACAAGCTTGTGCAAATATTTTCAAAGCTGCAACAATATCATAGCACCGCAGAACTCTTCTCATTCACCTCTCCCCAATTCACAAACATACCCAGAAAAAGGAGGTACGACCATATCCACATACCACGAAATTAAACATCCATAAATAAACCCCCCCTCCCCTTTATTTCTTTAATTTCTGTTGAGGTTGTCACCTACTTCACTTCCTCATCTAAGGTGTGCTACGCTGAGTCGGACAGAGGTTCCTTGGGATATCTAACATGATTTAGTCTCGTGCCTATTTTATTATGTGAAGAAAATGATGTTACAAGGAGAAGAAAGCATGGGCCATACGGCAGGACACATGACCATGGTCGTACGGCACACCCTGTTGGAGACACTGGACACGGCTCAGGCAGGTTGTGCATCAGGTACATGGGCCGTACCTCGGGCTCGCCTGCAAGATTAGATTTATTTAAATCTTTTTTTTGTATGTATGTATATATAACCTAATTAACCAAGTCGATATGAAGAGTTAAGAACAATCTAATATGATATGTAATCATTTTTTCATATAGTGTTTTACTACCAAGGTTTGTGGTGGTGTGTTGTAACTTCTTCTCTCGATACTCGGAATTTCCACGTTGTTTGTTTTCAATATTGTGTTGTTTGTTTTCAATTCTCTCGATCTACTATCTTCAATCTTTTAAATTTCAACCAACATATCAATCAAACTCAATAAAACTTCATGCATTTAATAACATGAAAAAAACTGATAGAAATGTGCAATCCCTCCAATTATATAAAAATTGATGTAACAAAACTAGATGTATTAGTCATAATGCAGTTAGTATGTTTAGGCTAGAAGTCAAGTAGGTAGTTGCGGTTTAAGTTGGATGCTGGAGAGCAAACGACTACAGATGATGGACATAATATGAGCAACCAGATGCAGACTACTACAAAGAATTTTGGTAAAGCAGCTAAGACATTCTTGAGCAACAAAAGAACTTCAAAGTCTTCAAGATCTGGGATTGAGCTTGCAGACGAGGACCAACATAGAAAGGCATGAAGTGAACCAGATCTGGGTATAGACTAAGGTTGCAGGAGAGACGTGGTGAAGACTAGTTGCAAGGTGCAGACTAGGTCTTACAAAACTGAATGTAGGCTGGAGGTTGCAGAAGACTGGATTGTAACAGAGATGATTACTAGGGTTGGGTCACAGGTCTGGAGTCAGTCAAACGAAGATTTAAGTTAAAGTAGCAATGGCATAATTTTTGGAGTTAATGGACTGCCAGCATCAAACACAAGATGGTGGAGGACACGAGGGGCAAGGTGTCAACATAAAAAACAGTACCATGCTGATGGGTTCGTTCCTTGAGCCTATAAAAAAGAACCATTGAAGCTCATTGAAGTAAGGCTCTTGAATGAGATTGAAAGGAAAGCGTGCAAAGCAACCAAAAGTTCAAAGATTACTCAAGAGATCACAGTGAAAGGAGTGTCACTAGTTTGCAGAAGAACACATCTTGCAGTAGAGCCCTGAGTTTGGATCTGTGCAAATAATTTGAGTCCTTCATTTTTTGTACAAGTTAGATAGCTTGTAAAAAGGAGTTTTCTTGTAAGCTCAAACAAGAAGATAGTGATACTTATCTCTTGGCTTGACTATATTGGTCACCAAGGGAAGACTGGACTAAGCTCTCGATTATCATTTGATAACGACTGTCTCAATCAGTATAAATATTGTGTCTATTATTTGTCTTTATTGCTTGATATTTAGAACTGTAAGAAACAAATCATCACAGCCAAATAGAGATAAAATACAAAGAGTTTGAACTCTCTTGTGCAGATGTAATACCCCAAGGAAATACTTAAATGGTTTGAAAGTACTACCTATACCAACAAGGTGCACCTTTCTTTTCGGTAGCCCATCACATTAAAAACTCCACAGTTAAGCGTGCTTGACGTGGAGTAATGTTGGGATGGATGACCTCCTGGGAAGTTTCTCAGGGTGTGTGCAAGTGAGGACAAAGCATGCTGAAAGGACTAGTGTTGGTCTGTGGGGTCAGTCCTGAGCCTGGAAAAGGGTTTCTTGGTGACGACCCGCGTGCTGGATCCGAATACCCGGGTCAGCCGGGGGCGTTACAGAATGGTATCAGAGCAACCCTCCGACCGCGTACTGGATTCGATGTCCCGGGTCAGCCGCCTAGCGGGGGAGGGAAATCCTGGATCTGAATACCCGGGTCAGCCGGGAGCGTTACAGAATGGTATCAGAGCAACCCTGCGACCGCGTGCTGGATTCGATGTCCCGGGTCAGCCGCCTAGCGGGGGAGGGTTCTGGGGCTTGTGTGTGTATCGTGTTTGAAGTCGCAACGAGAACGTTGCGTTCTTGAAGTGGGGGTGTATGTAATACCCCATTTCTGTGAAGAACAATGATAGCACCAAAGCTTCCTAAGTGTCCTTGGCATTCAAAGCACAGGGAAAAATCCTGAAATCCTTGGCAGATGAGGAGACCACGGATATCTCGTCTTCATGTGAAAAAGGACTGTCTGAAGAGCTGGCATTGATGGGAAAGAAGTTCAAGAAGCTATTCAAGAGAAAGAATTCCAAAAGGAACTTTCCCTCAAAGACAAAGGAAGCAGAAAACGAAGTCTGCTACAACTGTGACAAACAAGGACACATTGCTGCACAATGCATACGACCAACACAAGACTCATGTTGAGGACCACAACAAGGGAAACTCTGGAAGGAAAGAAAGAGGCAAAGCCTATGCTCCAAAAACATGGAGCGATACAGACTTTGATGATGAAGACATAAAAATATAAAGTAAAGGATAAAATCACGCAAAAAGTCAAATTACTAGGAGTTTGAAAAGGAAACATTTATGCAGTAGACTTTAACTCTTCACAGTAAAAAAAATATGTTTTTATACTAAAAAAGCAAACGACACAAACTGGCTATTGCATAAAAGATTAGCTCATCTTAGTTTCAAAACAATAGCCAGATTATCCTCAGAAAACCTACTAAGAGGACTTCCACAAATAAAGTTTAAAAAGGATAAACTTTGCAGACCATGTCAAGAAGGAAAGCAGACTAGATCAAGCTTTAAACCCCTAAACTCTTCAGAATCAACTAGAATTCTCGAATTATTACATATGGATCTCTTTGGTCCAGTTGAGGTAGAAAGATTAAACAGAAAGAAGTACACTCTAATTATAGTAGATGATTACTCCAGATATACTTGGGTAATGGTTTTACATAAAAAGAGTGAAACTTATGGTCTGCTGACAAGGCTTCTTGGACAAATACAAAATGAAAAGGAAACATGTATGCAGTAGACTTTGACTCATCACAGTCAAAACAAATAACCTGTTTCTATATTAAAGAAGTTGAGGACACAAACTCGCTATGTCACAAAACGTTAGCTCATCTTAACTTTAAAACAATAGCCAGATTATCCTAAGAGAATCTAGTAAGAGGACTTCCAGAAGTAAAATTTAAAATGGATAACTATGCAGACCATGTCAGGAAGGAAAGCAGACTAGAGCAAGCTTTAAAACCCCTAAACTCTTCAGAATCAACTAGAATTCTTGAATTATTACAAATGGATTTATTTGGTCCAGTTGAGATAGGAAGCTAAAACAGAAAGAAGTACACTCTAGTAATAGTAGATGATTACTCAAGATATACTTGGGTAATTTTTTTTGCAAAAAAGAGTGAAACTTGCACTTGCAGTCTGCTAACTAGGTTTCTTAGGCAAATTCAAAATGGAAAAAGGTATAGAAGAAATCACAATTAAAAGTGATCATAGCACTGAATTTGATCAAACAGGAATAGATGTCTAATGCAATGATCATGGAATTAAACACAACTTCTCATCACCTAGAACACCTCAACAAAATGGTGTGGCTGAGAGGAAAAAATAGAACACTCATAGAGGAAACTAAAACACAAACCGTTGAGGAGTGAGTTCACGTATCATTTGATGACTACGAAACATTCATAAGAAAAATCAAATGTATTTGATGAGGAATGTGCATGTATTGAACAGATTGCAGAAGAGGTCATTGAAACTACGGATAAGGAAGAGTCGTCTGCACCCAATGACAATGCAGTAGAGACTGAAGAACAAACTCAACAACAACTAGAAATTAATAAATAAGATAAAAGAAGATGGATTAAGGCAAATACACATGATGAAATCATTGGAGTTAAGGATGCACCTGTGCATACTAGAAGAGCAACAAATGGAGAATGCGTGTCTGCATGCTTTATATCAGAAATAGAACCTAAGATAATAAGTGAAGCCTTAAATGATTTAAACTGGGAAGATGCAATGCAAGAAGAACTAAATGAGTTCCAAAGAAATGAGGTATGGTAACTAACACCAAGAGCCAAAAACTGGGAAGTTTATGTTGAACAATCTCCTGGCTTTGAAGACTCTGAATATCCAAAATATGTATATAGGTTAGACAAGGCATTATATGGATTGAAACAAGCACCTAGGACATGGTATGAAACCCTCTCAACATTTCTATGTGAAAACAAATTTGAAAGAGGTAAGAAAGATACCACTCTGTTCCTCAAGAAGCATAAGGAACATATATTGTTGGTATAAATCTATGTTGATGATATTATATTTGGTTGCACTAATTATAAAATTTGTGAGCGTTTTACAAAACTAATGAAATCTAAATTTCAGATGAGTTTAATGGGGGAACTAAAATATTTCCTAGGACTTCAATTACAATAATTAAAAAGTGGAATCTTTCTAAATCAATCCAAGTACTAAAAACAGTTATAGAGTTTTCCACATGCAGGCTTTGCAGGTTATAGAGTTGACAGGAAAAGCACAACTGGATCATTTCAATTTATTGGTACAAGATTGATCTCCTGGTTCAGTAACAAGGAGACTATCGTGCCAACCTCTACTGTAGAAGCAGAGTACATAGCTGCAGGAAGCTATGCTTCACAAATACTATGGATGAGATCACAGCTTGTAGACTATGGTATGATATTCTTTGAAACCTCAATATTTTGTGTCAACACGTCTCCAATGGCTATTTCGGAAAATCCAGTTTTTCATTTAAGAACCAAACATATTGATGTCAGATATCACTTTATCAGAGATCATCTGCAAAAAGGTCACATTAAATTGAATATATTCCAACTGAAAAACAAATTGCAGACATTTTTACAAAACCTTTCGATGAGAGTAAGTTTACTCAGTTTAGAAGAGAATATGGTATACTTGATTTGATACATTGAAACTGGCAAAAATGCTGTACATATGTAGAATACAGACTGGTATTGTTTTATGCAGACTAGAATTATTGCGCTACTGCTTACTGCAAATATGGAAGTAGACTAGAAGAAACATTGCTTTACTCCATTTATTTTTGGAAAGAATTTTAACTTTACAAAACGGTTTTCCCTTAAATCAAGCAACGATCAAAATAATTTGGTAATAATATGTAACGGCTAGAAACCTCTTGCAACGATAATATCTCTGAAGAATATAAAAGGAGAAATTTTTCTAAATGAAAATTACTTTACACTCTCATATGCTCTCTCTCTTTCTAAAGCGCACTCACTCTCTCTTTAATCTCGAAACTCTCTACTACATCAAGAACTGAAAACCCTACCTCTCAATTTCTCAAAATAACTTTTGAAACTTAGGATTCTCAAAAAACACATTTCGAAAATGGCCAACACTCCATAAAACGTCTCAAAAAAGCACTAAATCTGATGAATCGAGCCCATCAAGAAAAAGGTCGAACTCGAAACTGGTGTGGTGTTCGATTTTAACGAATAAGATGAAGTAAAGGAAGTTGCCCATCTCATTCAAGAAGCAGGGCTTAAGTACTTCTACGAACGAACAAGCAGAATCTATGACGAAGAAGTACTTGATTTCATCGACAAAGCCAAAGTCAAAGACATTCTGCAGTTGATCTCATACACTCTACAGCAACGAAAGTTGCAATCTACATCAAGGTAGATGACTTTGCTCACTCTTTCAATCTACCAAATGAAGGATCAAGGATTATTCCACTTGCAATTGTGACAATAGGAAGACATGTCATGCTTGTAGAAGAGAAGTGGAATAAAGGAATAAGGACAATGAAGAAGTTCTTATCCAAACAGCACAAGATGCTTGCTGATATTGTCAAGAAGGCCATTCTCTTACACGAATTCAGTAAAGATCAGATTACCACTGATAAACAAGAAATCATGTGTGCAATCCTTATTAAGTATGAAGTCAATTGGGCAAGATTGCTCATGCATAAGCTTCCCAAAGCTGTGCAATCAAAGCAACCTCTATTTGGAAGGATAATCAGCATCTTTCTCAAACAGAAACTGAAACTTTCTAATAAGGAAGCAAGGCCATAGACAGTGGCCAGACAGATAGATGTCAAAAAGATAGGTAAGCAGCCTATTGGACTAACAAAGAAGACTGCAAGTGTGCAGACAACTATCAAACCTGCAGAACAGTCTTAATAGTCTGTAGGCATGTAGACCAAGAGGAAGTCTGTAGAGCAATCTCCAAAAGCAACAGTATAGACTAGGACAATTGCTGAACCATCATCATCAAAGACCTTACCACCAAAGGCGCCTGAGTTAGCTACATTTCATGATGCCAACTTGGCATTGGAATTTTTGAAGGCCGGAGCAGACGAGAACCTTCAAAACCTTATGCTAGAAGCTCGAAAGAACTATCAAGAGGTTAGGGAAGGACCACGAGCTCAATTGAGGTAAGAGCTTGTTAATTAAGGATACTCACATGATTAGATAAGGAAAATAGAAGCAGATCTCAAGGTCACTCACCATTAAGCCAACTACAAGGTCACTCACCATTAAGCCAACTACAGTAGAGGCAACCATAACAATAATTGTTCCATTCTCTAGCAGTGGAATGGATCTCTCTACAATTGCAGAAGGTCGTCCATCTACTACAGCAAAAGTATGGTCAACTATAACTATTGAAGTAAGACCAACAAGACCCTCTTCAGAAAAGATCATTGAAACAGTTCTGTAGACGGTCCGGGATGTAGAAGAAAGAGCTCAACTGGACATAGCTCAAATCTCTCAACTACTTAGCCAGAAGAGGCAAGCTGAGATGTAGCAGAAGGAAGAACGGGAAGGCATGATTAAGGAGTTTGTGAACAACACAAACTGCCAATCCAAAGGCGAACAAGAGCTGGAAGGCAAACAAGGGCTGCAAGACCAAAACTAGTTTCTTCAGGACCAAAGACCCTATATAAAATCAATCAAGACAAATCACAGACCTTAATTGGTGAAAGTGAAGGGATGACAGAAGGAGAAATCCAACAACTAGCTCAGCTTCAAAAGAAGACAGCCAGCAGGGCAACAAGACCAAAAAAAGCATATTTTCTATTCAATGGGGCACTTGAATTCATGGATTTCACCTTGAAGACTACAAGACTTAGACACTTTAAACTCATACCCATTGAGTTTGTGACCACACCTGCAGTTGAGGCTGTACTAAAGGAGCTCTTAGTGAAACATGTCCAAGCTGTAACTCAGGAAATATATGACTATCTCTCATCACCTGACTTGGTGATGATGGTCATGATGATGGTAATCAATAATATCCTGATACTCAGGATGATGATGATGTCATCATTGATTAAGTTACAAAAGAAGGTATCTAGGAACAGCCTACAACAGTTGATACCACTACAGAAGAGACTCCTGTAGCAGAACAAGCAGCTGAGGAACCCGTAGCAGAAAAACTTGTAGAAGAAGATGAAGCTATAGCTGAGTCTCAAGTGGAAGGATATGAAACATAAGAATCTGCAGCAGAGACACAAATAGTGATCTCACTTGCAATTGAAGAGCAAGCAGCTGACGTTCAAGAAACAAAACCAACTGAGGTAGAACAACCTGTAGCAGAAGAATATTCAGATGAACCACCTATAATAGAAGAACATATTCTCTGAACTTCAAGCTGTGCATACTACCATTGAAGCTCTCACCTTCTCCTTAAATGCAAACAAAAAGGAGGAGAAACTGACTGTAGAAAAGCAACAGAGGACCCCAACTGATATTGCTTGATATTTAGAACTGTTAGAAACAAATCATCACAGCCAAGCATATATAAAACTCAAAGTGTTTGAACTCTCTGGTGCAGACTACCAACTGTCATTTGCAGACTACCTAAGTGGTCTACATAGAACAATGGTCTGCAAAGAACTAGTATTTCGTATTAAAAGTTAGATAAAGTTTTGAAACAACCTATTCATCCCCCTCTAGGTTGAATCTTGGACCTTATAATCGGTATAAGAGCCTGACTTTCCCTCTAGGTTAAAAAAGGAACTTCAAAAGGAACTTTCCCTCAAAGACAAAAGAAGCAGAAAATGAAGTCTGCTATAACTGTGGTAAACAAGGACACATTGCTACACAATGCAGATGACCAACACAAGACTCGTCTACACCTAAATTATAAAAGGACCAAAACAAGGGCAGCTCTGGAAGGAAAGAAAGAGGCAAAGCATATGCTGCAAACACATGGAGCGATACAGACTCTCATGATGAAGATACAATCTCGAACCCTCAGCTACGTCTCATGGCTAAGGATGATGAAAAACAACAAGTATTTGATCTCTCTGATTCAGTTTCCACCATTGATGAATTGAAGGAAGCACTTCAAGAAATCTCTGAGAACTTTATTTACCTTTTAAAGGAAAATAAAAAAATCTTAAGTAGATTGCAAGTCTCAAAGAGAAATGCAATTTAAAAGATGAAGCGACTAGTAATAGTCTAATCACTGAACAAGATGAACTAAGAGAAGAAAATGAAAAGGTTAAACTTCTCAATACAGTAGTGGAAACACTTACTTTGAGAAACACTGAGCTTCATAAGCAAGTGGATGCTTGGAATGGTAAAACTTTACGTTTAGAAAAATTGCTAAATGCAGGTCAATCCTCCCATGATAAAATTAGGTTAGGGTATAATGATTGGTTAAACAATAATGCGGACAAGAAAGTTATTACCAAGCAACCAGAGCAGACTACTGCAAAAACTGTGCAGAAGAGGAACACCTCAACTACATGAGATGTGCATAAAAGGAATACCTCTACTATAGCAAGTGTGCATAAGAGCAAAAGCTTTGCTACACAGACTATGCAAAAGAGCAAAAGCTCCACTGCACACAAAATACTAAAAAGCAAGAACAATCTACAAAAGAGATCTCTATTGCTCAAACCAGAAGGGCTGGAGCAGAACACGAGTACGAGTTGATGAAAAATAACATAAAATACAGAAGGCTAAGATTCTTAAGAACAGATTCAATGAAAGCCCTTATGAAGCTCATTATGCACCTAACTACTCAGTATGGAACAAGTTCTCCAAAACCAACTTGGAGAAGGCCACACTCAAGACACATCTGCTCATGTCAAATACAGCAGACGAAGTGGAGCAGACCACTAATAAGCACAAGACCAAAGGTCTACTGCTTTACCTGTGGCAAACTTGGCCACAAGTCTTTTGATTGTTGGAATTCTCACAAGAAGATAATTCAAGTGTGGATTCTGAAAACTAACCAATAAGGACCTATATGAATGGGTACCATGTACAAGTTCTCTATGTTTTCAAATCCAGGAAAGACAAAGAGGTATATGGCATCTTGACACTGGATGCTCAGGATACATGACAGGGAAAAAATCCATCCTTGAAGACTACAGAAAGGAACAAGGACCTCTCGTTATATTTGGAGGAGGAAAAGCAGGTACAACAAAAGTTTATGAAGCCCATGGTACAGGTTCCTTAATTTTTAGAAATGTTGCTTACATTAAAGGCTTAGAACATAACCTCTTATCCATTAGTCAATTGTGTGATAAAAATTATGATATATCATTTACTTATGATACATGTCAAGTA
Source organism: Drosera capensis (assembly GCA_001925005.1). Taxonomy (NCBI): domain Eukaryota; kingdom Viridiplantae; phylum Streptophyta; class Magnoliopsida; order Caryophyllales; family Droseraceae; genus Drosera; species Drosera capensis. The sequence continues at coordinate 15,693 of LIEC01012004.1, forward strand.
AAGGATAAAATCACACAAGAAGTCAAATTACTAGGAGTTTGAAAAGGAAACATTTATGGAGTAAACTTTAACTCATCACAGTAAAAAAAACATGTTTTTATACTAAAGAAGCGAAAGACACAATCTAGCTATGGCACAAAAGATTAGCTCATCTTACTTTCAAAACAATAGCCAGGTTATCCTTAGAAAACCTATGGATAAGCCAACCCATTTTTCACATTTAACTAAGAAAATCACTTTTATAAATATTATATATACACATACATACATAAATATACATATATAAACCTAATAAGAGGACTTTCACAAATAAAGTTTAAAAAGGATAAACTTGGCAGATTGTGTCAAGAAGGAAAGCAGACTAGATCAAGTTTTAAACCCCTAAACTCTTCAGAATCAGAATCAACTAGAATTCTCGAATTATTACATATGGATCTCTTTGGTCCAATTGAGGTAGAAAGCATAAACAGAAAGAAGTACACTTTAGTTATAATAGATGATTACTCCAGATACACTTGGGTAATGTTTTTACATAAAAAAAAAGTGAAACTTGTAGACAAGGTTTGCTAACAAGGTTTCTTAGACAAATACAAAATGAAAAGGAAACATGTATACAATAGACCTTGACTCATCATTGTCAAAACAAATAACTTGTTTCCATACTAAAGAAGCTGAGGACACAAACTCGCTATGGCACAAAAGGTTAGCTCTTCTTAACTTTAAAACAATAGCTCGATTATCCTCAGAAAATCTAGTAAGAGGACTTCCACAAGTAAAATCTACAAAGGATAACTATGGAGACCATGTCCAGAAGGAAAACAGACTAGAGCAAACTTTAAACCCTTAAACTCTTCAGAATCAACTAGAATTCTGGAATTATTATATATGGATTTATTTGGTTCGGTGGAGGTAGAAAGCTTAAAGAGAAAGAAATACACTCTACTAATAGTCGATGATTACTCAAGATATATTAGGGTAATATTTTTGCATAAAAAGAGTGAAACTTGCAGTTTGCTGACTAGGTTTCTTAGACAAATTCAAAATGAAAAAGATATAGAAGTAATCATAATTAAAAGTGATCATGGCACTGAATTTGATGAAACAAGAGTAGATGTCCACTGTAATGATCATGGAATTAAACACAACTTCTCAGTACCTAGAACCTCAATAAAATAGTGTGGCTGAGAGAAAAAAATAGAACAATCATAGAGGCAACTAGGACAATACTTTCTGATGCAAACTTATCGAAACATTTATGGGCAGAATCACTTAATGCAGCTTGCTATACTCAGAAGAGATGCATAATCCGCAAGCTATATAAAAAGACACCCTATAAATTATGGAATGGAAAGACACCAAGTGTCAAATACTTTCATGCTTTTGGATGTATATGTTATATACACAATAATGATAAAAAGTACCTGCAGAAATTTTATCCTAAGACAGATGAGGGAACTTTCTTAGGGTATTCTACAAACAGCAAAGCCTTTAGAGTGTACAATAAAAGAACACAAACCGTTGAGGAGTCAGTTCACGTATCATTTGAAAAATCAGAAACATTCATAAGAAATGCAAATTTATTTGATGTGGAATGTGCATGTAATGATGAGACTGTAGAAGAGGTCATTGAAACTGCAGACAAGGTAGAGTCGTCTTCACACAATGACAATATAGCAAAGACTGAAGAACAAACTCAAAAACAACTGGAAACTAATAAACATAATAAAAGAAAATGGATTAAGGCACATACACAGAATGACATCATTGGAGATAAGGATGCACCTGTGCAGACTAGAAGAGCAACAAATGGAGAATGCTTGTCTGTATGCTTTATATCAGAAATAGAACCTATGATAAAAGTGAAGCCTTATATGATTGAAACTGGGTAGATGCTCTGCAAGAAGAACAAAATGAGTTTCAAAGAAATGAGGTATGGTATCTAACACCAAGACCCAAGAACTATCTAGTTGTATGTTACAAATGGGTGTTTAGAAACAAATCTAATGAAAATTGAATAGTCATGAGAAACAAAGCTGGATTAGTTGCTAAGGGATAGTCACTAGAAGAAGGAATTGATTTTGATGAAACCTTTGCCCATGTAGTAAGATTAGAAGCCATAAGAATGTTCCATTCCTATGCTGCATATCAAGTATTTAAAGACTATCAAATGGATTTAAAAAGTGCATTCCTAAATGGAAAGCTACAAGACAAAGTTTATGTTCAACAACCTCCTGCCTTTGAAGACTCTGAATATCCAAAATATGTATATAGGTTAGACATGGCATTATATTGATTAAAACAAGCACCTAGAGCATGATATGAAACCCTCTCAATATTTTTATGTGAAAACAAATTTGAAAGAGGTAAGATAAATACCACTCTATTCCTCAAGAAGCATAAGGAACATATATTACTAGTGCAAATCTATGTTGATGATATTATATTTGGTTGTACTAATAATAAACTTTGTGAATGTTTTACTCAACTAATGAAATCTAAATTTCAGATGAGTTTAATGGGGGAACTAAAATATTTAATAGGACTTCAAGTACACCAATTAGATTGTGGAATCTTTCTAAATCAATCGAAGTACTTAACGAACACAATTAAAAAGTACGGCTTAGAAAGTGCTAGTCGTATGAAAACTTCCATGAGCACATCAATTAAGATAGATAAAGATGAATATGGAAAGAATTTAAATCAAACCATGTATAGAGGAGTAATAGGGTCATTGTTATACCTTACTACAAGCAGACCAGACATTCAATATGTAGTCTCTGTCTGTGCAAGGTATCAATCTGATCCCATGGAATCTCAATACACTCCAGTAAAGAAAATCCTAAGATATCTCAAAGGAACTCCAAGCCTTGGTGTATGGTATCCTAGGGAATCAAATTTTACACTAATAGGTTTTTCAGATATAGGGTTTGCAGGTTGTAGAGTTGATAGGAAAAGCACAAGTGGATCATTTCAATTTATTGGTGCAAGATTGATCTCCTGGTTCAGTAAGAAGCAGACTATCGTGTCAATCTCTACTACAGAAGTAGAGTACATAGCTATAGGAAGTTGTGCTGCACAAATACTATAGACTATGGTATGATATTCTCTGAAACCTCAATATTTTGTGACAACACGTCTATAATAGCTATTTCAGAAAATCCAGTTTTTCATTTAAAAACCAAGCATATTGATGTGAGATATGTAGAATACACACTGGTATTATTTTATGCAGAATAGCATTATTGCTCTACTACTTGTTGCACACTAGGAAGCAGACTAAAAGCAATATTGTTTTACTGTATTTATTTTTGGAAAGAATATTAACTTCACAAAATAGTTTTCCATAAATCATGCAACGGTCAAAATAATTGGTTGATATTCTGTAACGGCTAGAAACTTCTAACAACGGTAATATTTTTGAAGACTATAAAAGGAGAAATTTTTCGACATGAAAAACACTTTACACTCTCATATTCTCTCTCTAAAAATGCTATCATTCTCTCTCTAATCTCGAAGCCCTCTACTGCATTAAGAACCGAAAAAACTCTAACTTTCAATTCTCTCAAACTCACTTTTGCAACTCAAGATTTTCAATAAACACTCTTCGAAAATGGCCAACATCCTTCAAAAATCTCAAAGAAGAGCACTAAATCTGATGAATCGAGCCCATCAAGAAAGGTCAAACTCCAAACTAGTGTAGTGTTCGATTTCAATACTTTGTGACACGAATCAGATGAAGTAAAGGTAGTTGCTGATCTCATTCAAGAATCCAGACTCGAGTACTTCTACGAATGAACAAACAGAATCTATAACGATGAAGTACTTGATTTCATCAACAGGGCGAAAGTCACAGATAATCTGTAGTTGATTTCTTATACCTCTACTACAACGAAAGTTGCAATCTACATCAAGGCAGATGATTTTGCTCAATTTTTTAACTTACCAAATGAAGGGTCAATGATCATTCCACTTGCACTCGTGACAACAGGAAGGCACGCTATGCGACTAGAACAGAAGTGGAATGAGGGATAAGGACCATGAAACAAATCTTATCTGTTGAGAGATTTGGAGAAGTGAAGTAGTTTTCATTAATGACCCAAGAGGGAATATTTATACAATATATATTGATACCATAACTTAAACTATTTTCTACACTCCCCCACAAACTGGAGCATATATGTCTAATACGCCCAAATTGGAGGTGAAATGACAATGAAGAAATCGAGATAAGGTTTTTGTGAAAATATCTGCAGTTTGGCCACCAACTGGTACATGTTGCAACTGGATTATACTCTGTTGAACCTTTTCACGTATAAAGTGAGAGTCAACCTCTATGTGCTTAGTTCTCTCATGGAGACTGGATTCTCAGTAATGTAGATGGCAGCCATATTATCATAATAGAGAGCTATAGGACTAGGTAACCGAATACCGAGTTCAGATAGGAGTCGTTCAAGCCAAGCCAACTCAGAAGTAGCTAAAGCCATAGCTCTATATTCTGCTTTAGCTGAGGAACGAGCTACAACCGCTTGTTTCTTGGCTCGCCATGTAATTAGATTTCCACCAGAGTATGTACAGTAACCACTGGTGGAACGTCTGTCATTAGGTGACCCAGCATAATCTGCATCAGTATATGCTGTGAGAGAGGGGATAACTGTAGGTCTATAGATGAGGCCCTGACCAGGAGAGTTCTTCAAATACCTCAAGATGTGCTCAACAGCTGTAAGATGAGACTTTCTTGGAGTATGCATGAACTGACTTACTAAGCTCACTAAGAAAGATATATCCGGTCGGGTCACGGTCAAATATATGAGTTTGCCAATAAGTCTTCGATACATGTCTGGATTTGGAATAATAATGTCTGACTCATCACTAAAGTTAGAAAGCTTGAGATTTTGTTCCATTGGAGTGTCAACTGGTTTGCACCCAAGGAATCCTGACTCTTTTAGTAGATCCAAACTGTATTTCCTCTGATTTAGAAGAAGAGACTTTGCCTGCTTAGTAATCTCAATCCCTAAAAAGTATTTCAGAGTACTTAAATCTTTGGTATGAAATTGTTTTGAGAGATGAGCTTTCACCTTAGCAATTCCAACTATATCAACCCCAGTAATGATAATGTCATCAACGTAAACAAGTAATATCACAGTCCCTTGAGAACGTCGATGAAAAAATAATAAAGAATCTGCAGAGCTCCTGGAGATCCAATGGCCTGTACAACCTTACTGAATTTCTCAAACCATGTTCGTGGAGATTGTTTGAGCCCATATAGTGACTTTCGAAGGTGACACACATGGTTCATCCCCGTAGTATCATACCCAGGAGGCTGAAGCATGTAAACAGTCTTTGTCAAGTCACCATGTAGAAAGGCATTCTTTATGTCAAGCTGGTACAATGGCCATGAACGGTGCACAACAAGTGAGATAAGCACGCGAACAGTATTGAGTTTGGCTACTAGAGAGAATGTCTCTTCATAATCAATACCATGCTGTTGGGTAAATCCTCTAGCCACAAGACGAGCCTTTAATCTTTCAACTGACCCGTCGGGATTGTGCTTTACCGTGTAGATCCAACGACAACTAACACAAGACTGGCATGAAGGAGTGGGAACAACATCTCATGTGCCATTTTCCCATAGAGCCTGCATCTCTTCATTCAGAGTAGCTTTCCACCTTGACTGATATAGGAACAGAAATAAATGACAAAGCATATGCAAACTTTTGAAGAGAGGGGGTGAGACGATGGTACGATACAAAATTAGCAATGGGATGTAAAGTACAAGTACGAGGATGCTTACTAAGGGCAATGAGGAGATCATCCAAAGCAGACGTCATTGGTGGAGGGTGAGAAGCTACAGGAATCATTTTATCAATTGTCTGCTTCATCCTTGGAGTACAGGTCCGAAGCGGAATAGGAATAGGTACAGGAGCAAGAGTAGGAACAGATACAGGTGGTGGGTCTACCTCACCAATAATAGGTTGAGGAAGTGGATTTGAAGAAGGAGAAGACCATCCTGAAGAAGTAAAGTAGGATACTTGTTCAAGAAAAGTGACATCGGCTGATGCAACAGTTTTCTTTGTCTCATGAGAATAGCAGACATATCCCTTTTGTGTAGGAGAATACCCAGCAAAAAAAATATCGAGATCCACGAGGAGCTAACTTATCTTGAGTAGGACCAAGACAATGAACAAAACACGTGCATCCAAATACCCTCGTAGTGACACTGAATGGACACTTATCATGATATAGAAGAGAGAATGGGGATTTGTTTCCTAGGATAACAGAAGATATTCTATTCATAAGATGGCATGCAGTAAGCAAAGCAAAGTTCCAGTATATACGAGGAACGCCCATCTGAAATAATAAGGTTCTAGAAACCTCTAAGAGATGACGAATCTTATGCTCAGCAACTCCATTTTGTTAGGGAGTGTAAGCGCAAGAGGTCTGATGAATGATGCCTTGTTGAGAACAAATATTCTGAAACTGTGTACCCATATATTCTCGTGCATTATCAGTGCGTATGACCTTAATGGTAGTAGAGATCTGAGTATGAATTTCAGAAATGAATATACGAAACATAGAGACAGCCTCATATCTATCGTGCAACAGGGATAACCACGTCATACGAGAAAAATCAACTATAAAGGTGACAAAATACTGAAAACCTAAGAGAATTTTCAGCTTATAAGGACCCCATATATCTGAGTGGACTACAACAAAGGAAGTATCACTGCGAGCATGGACAACTGGAAAACTAGATCTGTGGTGCTTTCCCAGTATACATGCTTCACAGCTGAACTCAGAAAAAGAAAAAATAGCGATCATGGATCAATACTTGAAACCGCAGAAAGAGAAGTTAGTGATGCATTCATATGATAAAGTCCTTGAGATTCATGACCTTCACCAATCACTACCTGAGTCCGAAGATCCTGTATCACAAAAGAAGAAGGAAAAAATGTGATGGAGCAGTTGTGCTATCTAGTAAGACGACTCACAGAGAGTAAATTGTATTTTAAAGAAGGTACTGAAAAAACAGATGGAAGAGAGAGAGAGAGAGGCCCTGAACCCAACACAGGAGTGGTATTCCCATCGTCAACTGTGATGAACTGATGTGGCGTTTCAATCATAGAGGAAATAGTGGACTGAGTGATGTGATTTGTTGCACCTGAATCAATAACCCATGAGGATGATCTAGAGATATGGGCTGATTGAGAAAGTAGTCCTCGAAGAGACTGAAGCTCATGGGAGGAAAGTCCACCAATAGAAGTAGAAGTCGAGGGCGTCTCAGTTGACACCTACCGAGCAGAGGGAGCCGATGACTAATAAGGATATGCTTCTTTCAACAAGTGGTAATATTGATCGAGATAAAAGTCCTCGAAGAGACTGAAGCTTCTGGGAGGAGAGACCATTGGTGGAAGTGGATGTCGAGGAAATGGTCACCGTGATGTAGTCGGAAAATTCGTCTAAAGTTTGCCGAAAGTTTACCAGAACATTGTTATGTACTGTTCTGCACCTAAAAAAACACTGTTCTGCACTATACAAACACGAAAACACTGTTTTGCACCTAAACACTGTTTTGCACTGTACAACACTGTGCAAAAACGAAAACACTATTTATCTTCGTCTCCATTCCTCCGATTTCATCAAAAACAAACACGAAAAAACTTTCTGTATTTGCAGATTCCGATTCCAGATGATGAAGGTAAGTCAGGAGTACCTCGAGAGACAGCTTATACCTTGGGTCGTGGTAATTGGAGGAGAAACCAAATCTGCTTCGTTACAGAGAGAGAGAATGAGTTGACAGGTGGTGGCGACGACAACAACGGTCTAGGAGGCAGCTTAGTGTGAGATGGTTTAGGTGGTGACGGCTAGGATTTGCTCTGATACCATGTTGAGATATTTGGAGAAGTGAAGTAGTTTTCATTAATGACCCAGGAGGGAGTATTTATACAACATATATTGATACAATAACTTAACCTATTTTCTACATTATCCAAACAACACAAGATGCTTGCAGATATTGTCAAAAAGTTTATTCTCTTTAGAGAATTCAGTAAAGATCAGATTACAACTGATCAACAAGAAATCATGTATCCAATACTCACGAAATATAATGTGAATTGGGCAAGAAATCAACTTGCCAAAGCTGTGTAATCAAAGCAACCACTATTTGGAAGGATAATGAGCATCTTTCTCAAACAGAAACTGAAGCTTTTAGATAAGGAAGGAAGGCCATGGACGATGGCCACACAGATAGATGTCAAGAAAATAGGCAAGTAGTCTATTGGACTCACAAAGAAGACTGCAACTGTGCATACTACCATCAAACCTGCAGAACAGTCGCAAAAGTCTGTAGGCCAGCAAACCAGGAGAAAGTCTGCGGAAAAATCTCCAAAAGCAACAGTACAGACCACTGCAGCAATGCCAAGAACAAGAAGACAGCAAGTCAGCAAAGCTCAACCAATCAAGTTGAAGAAGCTTAGGGAAGCCAAGAGAAAACTCGTCATGCAGACCTCAGACAAGGAAACAATCTCAGATCTTCCAAGTACATAAGCAATTGACATGGAGGTAGATGCACAATCTCACTTAGTACAGACTAGGGCAATTGCTGAACCATAGAATAGTGGCCTGAAAAGAACTAGTATTACGCATTAAAAGTTAGAAATTGTTTTGAAACAACCTACTCACCCCCCTCTAGGTTTAATCTTAGACCTTATAATTGGTATCAGAGCCTGATTTTCTAGGCTTAACAGTTTGTGAAAGAAAATGTCATTATCTCATTTGCAAAGAAGTTACTAACAATTTGTTTTTATGAAGGACAATGGCACCATCAAAGTTTCCTAAGTGTCCTAATAGCGGAAAACCTCCAACATGTTCATTTGACAAGTTCAACCATTGTAAGCTAAGGATGCTTGCACATCTCAATTCAATAGACGAATGAATGCAAGACAACATCACTGATGGACCCCATATTTCAATGATGCTAGATCCAATGGATTCAACAAAAGAAGTATATAAGACAAAGACTCTTTGGTCCAGAAAAGACTGGGATGTTGTCCATGGTAGAAGAGAAGACCACTGATTCCTAGTCTACAACTGAGCAAGGGGTATCTGAAGAGCTGACATTAATGTGAAAGAAGTTTAAAAAGTTATTCAAGAAGAGGAACTTCAGGAAGAACTTTCCCTGGTAGACAAAGGAAGCAGAAAAGGAAGTCTTCTGCAACTGTGCCAAACTAGGGCACTTTGCTGCACAATACAAACGACCAACACAAGATTCGTCTGCACCAAAATTCAAAAAGGGCCATAGCAAAGATAATTCGGGAAGAAAAGAAAGAGGAAAAGCCAATGCTGCAAAGACATGGAGCGATACAGAGTCTGATGATGAAGAAACAATCTCAAACGCTAATAGAGGCAACTAGGACAATGCTTTCTGATGCAAACTTATCTAAAAACTTCTGACAGAAACAATTAATACAGCTTGCTATACTTAGAATAGATGCACAATTCACAAGCTATATAAAAAGACACCCTATGAATTGTGGAAAGGAAAGACACAAAGTGTCAAATTCTTTCATGCTTTTGGATATATATGTTATATACACAATAATGATAAAAGGTATCTATAGAAATTCGATCTTTAGACACATGAGGGAACTTTCTTAGGGTATTCTATAAATAGCAAAGCCTTTTGAGTGTACAATAAAAGAACACAAACAGTTAGGGAGTCACTTCATGTATCATTTGATGAATCAGAAACATTCATAAGAAATGCAAATGTATTTGATAAGGAATATGCATGTAATGAACAGGCTACACAAGTGCTCATTGAAATAGCAGACAAGGAAGAGTTGTCTGTACATAATAACAATGTAGCAGAGACTAAAGAACAAACTCAACAACAATCGAAAACTAATGTGATAAGAATGTGCAATCCCTCAATTTGTATAGAAATTTATGTAACAAAACTTAGATGTATTAGTTATAATGTAGTTAGTATGTTTAGGCTAGAAGTCAAGTAGGTAGTTGCAGCCTAGGTCAGATACCAGTGAGCAGATGGTTGCAGATGCATCACAATCGTGCAAGCCACCAGATGCAGACTACTATAGAGGACTTTGGATGAACAACTATTGCATTGATAAGTAACAAAAGAACTCGAAGGCTTCAGAATGAAGGACTGAGCTTGCAGACGAGAACCAACATGGCAAGACATGAACTGAATCAGATCTGAGTGTAGACAAGAGTTGCAGCAGAGACTGGATGCAGACTAGGATTATAGTATAGGATGCAGACTAGGGTTGTGGCAGAGACTGAGTGCAGACTAGAGGTTGCAGTAGACTGGATTGCAATAAAGATGATTGCCAGGGTGGGGTCATAGGTTTGAAGTTAGTCAAGTGAAGATTTGAGTTAATGTAGCAACGACACAAATTCTAGGGATAGTGGACTGCCAGCATCAGGTACGAGATGGTGGGGAACACTAGTGGCAAAGTGTCATTCCAGGAATAGTGCGTTGTTTGTAAAAAGGTTCATTCCTTGAGCCTTTGAAAGGAAACCGGTGAGGCTTATTGAGAAGTGCTCTTGAATAAGGATTGAAAGGCAAAGAGAGCAAAGCAATCAAGACATTCAGAGATTACTCAAGGAAGCCAAATCGTGAAGATACAGTTGAAAATGTCACTAGTCTGCAGAAGAACAAGTCTTGGAGCAGAGTCCAGAGCTTGGATTTATGCAAAGATTCTAGGTTCTTTATCTTTTGTACAAGTTAGACAACTTGTAAAAAGGGAAGTTTCTTGTAAGCTCAAACAAGGAGATAGTGATACTCACCTCTTGGCTTGACTACACTGGTCACCAAGGGAAGACTAGAGAAAGCTCTCGATCATCATGTGATATCGAGTGTCTGAACCAGTATAAATATTGTGTCCATTTATTGTCTTTACTGCATTGATATTTAGAATTGTTTCTAACAAATCAACACTGCCAAACACAGATAAACTCAAAGAGTTATAAATCTCTGTTGCAGACTACAAATTGTAATCTGCAGACTACCTGAGTAGTCTGCATAAAATAATAGTCTGCACATAATTAGTATTCTGTAATAAATGTTTTAATAAATTCTTATACAACCTATTCACCCCCTCCATTAGGTTGAAACTTGAACCTTAAAATGGTATCAGAGCCTGATTTTCCAGAGTTAACAGTTATTGGAAAAAAAAGGTCACATATTCTATTTGCAAAGAAGTTACTAATAGTTTGTTTGTGTGAAGAATATCATCAACAATGGCACCACCAAAGTTCCCCAAATGTCTTAACAGTGGAGAACCTCCAACTTGCTCTTTCGACAAGTTCAATAACTGGAAGCTAAGAATGCTTGCACATCTCAATGATGGAAGACATTGTCCTGGATGGACCAAATATTCCAATGATGCCAGATCCAAAGGATTCAACAAGAGAAGTACAACGTCCAAAATCCCTTTGGTCAAGAGAAGACTGGGATCTAGATATGGTTGGAAGAAAAGCTCTAAATCAAATATTTAAATCCCTAGATGACAACTGTGACAAACTACGACACTTTGGTTCTAAATGCAGACGACCAATCCAAGACTCGTCTGTACCAAAGTTCAAGAAGGACCACAACAAGGTCACCTCTGGAAGAAAGGAAAGAGGCAAAGCTTATGCAGCAAAGACATGGAGCGACATAGACTCTAATGATGAAGATATCATGTCAAATGCTCAGCAATGTCTCATGGCCAAAGAAGATGAACAAAAGCAGGTATTTGATTTCTTTGACTCAGAGGCCACCATAGAGGAATTGAAGGAAGCACTTCAAAAAAACTCTGAAAGCTATATTTCTCTTTTAAAGGAAAATAAAGAAAATCTTAATCAAATTGCAATTCTCAAATAGAAATGTTATTTAAATGAAGAGACTAATAATAGCCTAATCAATGCTCAAGATAATCTGAATGAAGCAAATGAAAAAGTGAAACTTCTGAATGTAGTAGTGGAAACACTTACATTGAGAAACACTGAGCTTCAAAAACAGGTAGATGCTTGGAATGGCAAGACCTTAGCTCTGGAAAAATTGATCAACATAGGTCAATCCTCCCATGATGAAACTGGGTTGGGATACAATGACTGGTTGAATGCAGATAAAAAGGTCACTACCAAGAAAGTTGAGGAGACCACTTCAAAAGTTCTACAGAAAAAGAACATTCCTACTGCAGCAGGTGTGTAGAAGAAGAATGACTCTACTACACAAGCTGTGCAAAACAGCAAAGGCTCAGTTGTACCAATAGTACTGAGAAAGAACAATATGCTCAAGAGATCTCTACTGCAAAGAAGGATCTCTACTGCTCAACCTCAAAGGAATTGGAGCAGATTACTAGTACATGCTTATGATAAATATAATAAGAAGCAGAAGGCAAGAAACTCTAAAAGGTAATTTAGAGAAAGACCTTATGAAGCTCAACATACACCTAACTGTTCAGTATGGAATAACTTCTCAACATCAACTTGGAGAAAACCATATTGGAGACACACTTTCTCATGTCAAGACTAACAGACTAAGTAGAGAAGACCACTGAGAAGCATAAGACCACAAAGGTCTACTGCTTTACCTATGGCAAAATTAGCCACGAATCATTTGAATGCTGGAACTCACACAAGAAAATAATTCAAATATGGATTCCAAAAGCTAACCAAAATGAGTGGGTACCATGTACAAGTTCTCCGTGTTTTCATTACAGGAAAAGCAAAAGGGCATATGGTACTTGGACAGTGGATGTTCAGGACACATGATAGAAAACAAATCCAACCATGAAGATTTCAGAAAAAAAAAACAAGGACCTTTCGTCATATTTGGAGGAGGAAAGGCAAGTACAACTAAAGGTTATGGAACCCTTGGTACAGGTTCCTTAATCATTAGAGATGTTGCTTATGTTAAAGGCTTAGAACATAACCTGCTATCTATTAGTCAATTGTGTGATAAAAATTATGATGTCTAATTTACTTATGATACATGCCAAGTAAAAGATAAAATCACACAAGAAGTCAAATTACTAGGAATTAGAAAAGGAAACATATATGTAGTAGAATTTAATTCATCAGAGTCAGAACAAATAACTTATTTCTACACTAAAGAAGCTGAAGATACAAACTGGCTATGGCACAAAAGATTATCTCATCTTAACTTCAAAACTATAGTAAGACTATCCTCAGAATAACTAGTAAGAGGACTCCCTCAAATAAAATTTAAAAAGAATAAACTATGCAGACCATGCCAGGAAGGAAAATAGACTAGGACAAGATTTAAACCCTTAAACTCCTCAGAATCAATTAGGATTCTTGAATTATTACATATGGATCTTTTTGGTCCATTCGAGGTGGAAAGCTTAAGCAGAAAAAGGTACACTCTAGTTATAGTAGATGATTACTCCAGATATACTTGGATAATATTCTTACATAAAAAGAGTGAAACATGTAGTCTGCTAACAAGGTTCCTTAGACAGATCCAAAATGAAATAGGAATAGAAATAATCAGAATTAAAAGTGATCATGGTACTGAATCTGATCAGACAGGAATAGATGTCTACTATAATAATCATGGAATTAAACATAACTTCTCAGCACCAAGAACACCCCAATAAAATGGTATTGTTGAGAGAAAGTATAGAACACTCATAGAGGCAACTAGAACAATGCTTTCTGATACAAACTTATCTAAAAGCTTTTGGGGAGAAGCAATTAACACAGCTTGCTACACTCAGAATAGATGTATAATTCACAAACTTTATAAGAAAACCCCTATGAATTGTAGGAAGGAAAGACACCGAGTGTCAAATACTTTCATGCCTTTGGATACATTTGCTATATACACAAGCTATTTATAGAAATTTAATCCTAAGGCAGATGAGGTAACCTTCTTAGGATACTCATCAAACAACAAAGCATTTATAGTATACACTAAAAGAATAGAGACTGTTGAGGAGTCGATTCATGTATCGTTTGATGAAAAAGAAATATTCGTAAGGGATGCAAATATATTTGATGAGAAATGTGCATGCAATGAATAGACTAGAAGAGGTCATTAATACTACAGACAAGGCAGAGTCATCTACACATAATGAAACTACAACAGAGACAGAAAAACAACTTCAAAAATAATTGGAATCTAATGAACAAGACAAAGGAAGATGGATTAAGGGACATACACAGGATGACATAATTGCAGATAAGAATGCATATGTGCAGACTAGAAGGGCAACAAATGCTGAATGTCTGTCTTTCTGTTTCAAATCTGAAATAGAATCAAAGGTAATAAATGAATCTCTAAATGATCCAAACAGGATAGATGCTATGCAATAAAAACTAAACGAGTTCGAAAGAAATGCAGTATGGTATCTCACACCAAGACCCAAAGACTATCCAGTTGTAAGATGCAAATTTATCACTTTGAATCTTCTTCTTCATCTTGGCTTGAGTCCTTTCTGCAAGCAGTTGGGTATTTATGACTTTCTGCAGCAGTAGGTTTGACTCGACTGCCTTCACCGTCTGTATAACTGATTCAATGATCTTCTCAGGAGAGGGCTTTTTTCTGAGTTGTGGATGTTGTTGTTGTCCATACGGCAGTTGCAGTGGTCGGTTATCATCTACAATTGGTGAAGTTTCCATTCTACTACCTAAGAATTGAACAATAGCTATTGTCGTTGTTGGCTCTACTACAAGGGGTGTGACTGTGAGAGTTGGTACAGCAGAGGTAACTATGGTTGGTTCCATCTGCAGAGCTAATATCTTGGCCTCGACTTCTTTTATCTCTTCGTGGGTATCGCTTTCTGCTGCGAGCCTTTGTATGAACTCAACTCGAGGTCCTTCTCTTATCTCTTGAAACCTCACTTGGGCTTCCAAGATCAGGTTCTTCAGGTCTTCATCTGCTCCTACCTTTAGAAACTGAATTACTATATTCGTATCATAAAGGGCGACAATTTCTATTACTTTTCGTGGAATTCTTGATGAAGAGGGCTAAGTTATCAGCCCATTTTACACTAATGCAGACTGATCAATGACTTCATCAGTCTGCACTATTACAGAATGTGTTTCTTCTTTATTGAATCTGATTGGATCTGCAACAGGCTTTTCAAATTCGGATTCCTCGTCGGAGGTATGCACAATTATTTTCCTCCTTGTTGCTCTTGGTTTCTTTTACTTCTGTTGAGCTAGCATCTTTTTGATGTGCTTCTTTGCATACCGCGCCTGTACTAGAGTAGTCTGCTTGGCCTTTCGTCTAGTCTACACTTCCACAAGCTTCTATGGCTGGTCTGCAGGCTTCTTTGTGAGTCCTGAGGGCGCTTTTCCTATCTTTTTTACGTTGTTTTGCTTGGATTGGTTCCATGGTCTTCCTTCTTTATCAGAGAGCTTCAACTTCTGTTTGAGAAGGATGCTAATTATCCTTCCGAATAATGATAGTCTGGCCTTCATCGATCTAGCAAGTTGATACATAAGTAAACTGGCCCAGTTTACTCTTGTTTTTGTGAGAATCGCACACATGATCTCCTATTGATCGGTGGTTATTTGATCCTAGCTGAATTCTCTGGAAAGAATGGATTTCTTCACAATATCAGCAAGTAGTTTGTGCTCTTTTGATAAGAATCTCTTCATTGTTCTTATCCCTTCATTCCATCTATCTTGACTGAGCATTGCTTGTCTTCCCAGCTTGAAAACTTTTGGTGGAATGATTCTTAAATCTTCATTTGGAAGATTGAAGTATTGTGTAACTTCATCATCATATATTGTGCAACTTCATTTGGAAGAGTCCACCTGGATAGTAATTCCTCTCGCAGTAGAGGTATAGGTAATTTGTTGTAGACTGTCTGCAACTTGCCCCTTCTTGATGAAGTCCAGAACTTCATCATCATATATTGTGCTTGTTCGTTTACACAGAGACTTGAGTCTGGCCTCTTCGATCAAGTCAGCTATGTCTCCGAATTCTTCTTGCACATACCGAATTGAATTAAAGTCAAACACGATGCCTGTTTGAAGTTCAATTCTTTTCGAAGGACTCCTCTGAGATTCTGAGGATTTCTGGCTTTTCTTTGATGAACTAGATGGTGTATTGGCCATTTTCAAAGTAATTTAAAAGAATTGCTGTGTTTTAGAAATCGAATTTGAAGTATTTTTCAAGAAGTTAGAGTTTCGATTTCGTGCAGTAGAGCGCTCAAGAGTTTAGAAATAGAGAGAGTTTGAGCGTTTGTTCAAGAGAGAGAGAGAGTGATTAGAGAGAAAACTGATTTTCTAATTGAAAATCTACAGTTTTTATTCTCGTTTTGAGAATATGACCTTTGTCAGTGCTTTTTCTAGCCGTTATGCGGTAACAGTTATCAATTGATCGTTATGCGTTTCATTAGAAAAGTAGTTATTTAATTTTTTTAAAACAAGATTTAGTTTCCTAAAATAAATGCAGTAGAGCACTATTGATTCTAGTTTGTACTCCACTTATTGACTAAGCAGTAGAGCAATATTGCTAGTCTGTATTTTTCATGAATGATGCTAGTCTGCATTCTACACATACAGTAGAGCGGTAAACCATTTTGGTCACTTTTGTTGTTTTAAATCAAGTATACATAATTCTCCACGAAATTGAATGAACTTGTTTTCATCAAGAGGTTTTATAAAAAATGTCTGCAACTTGTTTTTCTGTTGGAATGTATTCCAATTTAAGATGACCTTTCTGCACATGATCCCTGATAAAATGATATCTGAAATTAATGTGCTTGGTTCTTGAATGAAAAACTAGATTTTCTAAAATAGTTATTGCAAACGTATTGTCACAAAATATAAAGGTTTTAGAGAATATTATACCATAGTGTGCAAGTTGTGACCTAATTCATAATATTTGTATAGTACAACTTCTAGCAACAATGTATTCGGCTTCTACAGTAGAGGTAGACACGGTAATCTGTTTCTTGCTGAACCATGATATTAACCTTGCTCCAATGAATTGACATGAGCCACTTGTGCTCTTCTTGTCAGATGTACACCCTGCAAAATCTGCATCTGAATATCCTATTAGTTTAAAATATGATTCCCTAGGATACCATACACCAAGATTTGGAGTTCCTTTGAGATATCTGAGAATTCTCTTTACTGTAGTGTAGTGGGATTCCTTGGGATCACATTGATATCTTGCAGAGACGCGGACTGCATAATGAATGTCTGGTGTGCTTGCAGTAAGGTATAATAATGATCGTATTATTCTTCTATACATTGTTTGATTTATTTTCGTTCCAAGTTTATCTTTTTCTATCTTAATTGATGTGCTCTTTGGGGTTTTCATATGACTAGCACTATCTAATCCATACTTTTTAATTATGTTCTTTAAGTATTTGGATTAATTTAAGAAAATTTCATTTTTTAGTTATTCTACTAGCAGTCCTAGGAAATATTTTAGTTCCTCAATTAAGCTAATTTGAAATTTGGATTTCATTAGTTCTACAAATCTTTCACAAAGCTTATCATCAGTACAGCCAAATATAATATCATCAAAATAGATTTGCACCAACAATATGTGTTCTTTATGCTTCTTTAAGAAGAGAGTGGTATCCACCTTTCCTCTTTCGAATTTATTTTCACAGAGAAAGGTTAAGAGAGTTTCATACCATGCCCTAGGTGCTTGCTTTAGCCCATATAGTGCCTTATCTATCCTATATACATGCTCTGGATATTCATAATCCTCAAAGCCAGGAGGTTGTTCAACATAAACTTCCTCTCGCAGCTCTCCATTCAGGAATGCACTTTTCATATCCATTTGATAAACTTTAAATCCTTGGTATGCTGCATAGGCAAAAAACATCCTTATGGCTTCTAATCTTGCTGCAGGTGCAAAGGTTTCATCAAAATCAATCCTTTCTTCTTGTGAGTACCCCTTAGCAATTAATCTAGCCTTGTTTCTGATGACTATTCCATTTTCATCAGATTTGTTTCTGAACACCCATTTGCATCCTACGACTGGATAGTTTTTGGGTCTTGGTGTGAGATACCATACCTCATTTCTTTCGAACTCATTTAGTTCTTCTTCCATTGCATCCACCCAGTTTGGATCATTTAGAGCTTTATTTATTACCTTAGGTTCTATTTAAGATTGAAACAGCTAGACAGACATTCTGCATTTGTTGCTCTTCTAGTCTGCACAGATGCATTCTTATCTCCTATAATATCATCATGTGTATGTGCCTTAATCTATCTTCCTTTGTCTTGATCATTTGATTCTAATTGTTGTTGAGGTTTTTCTTCTGCCTCTGCTGCAGTGTCATTATGTGCAGACGACTCTTCCTTGTCTGTAGTATTAATGACCTCTTCTATAACCTGTTCATTGCATGCACATTCCTCATCAAACACATTTGCATTTCTTAAGAATATTTCTTTTTCATCAAACGATACATGAACTGACTCCTCAACAGTGTAGAAACAAGTAATTTGTTCTGATTGTGATGAATCAAAGTCTACTGCATATATGTTTCCTTTTCTAATTCCTAGTAATTTGATTTCTTATGTGATCTTATCTTTTACTTGGCATGTACCTTGAGCAAATGACATATCATAATTCTTATCACACAACTGACTAATAGATAGCAGGTTATGTTCTAGGCCCTTGACATAAGCAACATCTCTAAAGATTAAAAAACCTGTACCAAGGGTTCCATAACCTTTAGTTGTACCTGCGTTTCCTCCTCCAAATATGACAAGAGGTCCTTGTTCTTTTTTGAAATCTTCAAGGTTGAATTTGTCTCCTGTCATGTGTCCTGAGCATCCACTATCCAAGTACCATATGCCCTTTTTCTTTTCCTATAACGTAAACATAAAGAGCTTGTACATGGTACCCACTCATTTGGGTCATTATTGGTTAGCTTTTGGAATCCACACTTGAATTATCTTCTTGTGTGAGTTCCAGCATTCAAATGATTTATGGCCGAGTTTGCCATAAGTAAAGTTGTAGACCTTTGGTCTTGTTCTTCTTAGTGGTCTGCTCCACTTGGTCTGCTACTCTTGACATGAGCATGTATGTCTCGAATATGGTTTTCTCCAAGTTGATCTTGAGAGGTTATTCCATACTGAATTGTTGGGTTTATGTTGGTCTTCATAGGGTCTTCTCTAAATTCCTTTTTAGAATTTCTTGCCTTTGCTTCTCATTATATTTATCATACGAATGTACAGGTAGTCTGCTCCAATTCCTTTGAGGTTGAGTAGTAGAGATTTTGCTTTATAGTAAAGGTCTCTTAAGAATATTGTTCTTTCTCAATACTGTTGGTGGAGTTGAGCTTTTGCTTCTTTGCACAGTTTGTGCAATAGAGCGTTGTCTCTTATGCACATATCCTGCAGTATAGGCAATCTTCTTCTACACACCTACTGCAGTAGAGATTCTTTTTTTTTTTTTACAGGAATTTTGTAGTGGCCTGCTCAGCTTTCTTGGTAGTGACTTTTTATCTACATTGTTGTTCAACCAGTCATTGTATCCTAACCCAGTTTTATCATGGGAGTAGTGACTTGTGTTGATCAGTTTTTGCAAAGCTATGGTCTTGCCATTCCAGGCATCTACCTATTACTCCTCTATACATGGTTTGATTTATATTTTTTCCATGTTCATCTTTATCTATTTTTATTGATGTGCTCATGGGTGTTTTCTTATGACTAGCACTTTCTAAGCCATACTTTTAATTGTGTTCTTTAAGTACTTGGATTGATTTATAAAGATTCCACTTTCTAACTGTTGTACTTGAAGTCCTAGGAAATATGTTAGTTCCCCCATTAAGGTCATTTGAAATTTGGATTTTATTAATTCTGCAAATCTTTCAAAAAGTTTATTATTAGTGCAACCAAATCTTTCTAATAATATATGTTCCTTATGCTTCTTGAGGAACAAAGTGGTATCTACCTTACCTCTTTCAAATTTGTTTTCACCTAAAAATGTTGAGAGGGTTTCATACCATGGCGTAGGTGCTTGTTATAATCCATATAATGCCTTGTCTAATTTATATACATATTTTGGATATTCAGAGGTTTCAAAGCCAGGAGGTTGATCAACATAGACTTCTTCTTGCAGCATTCCATTTAGGAATGCATTTTTTACATCCATTTGATAGACTTTAAATCGTTGATATGCAGCATAGGCAAGTAACATTCTTATGGCTTCAATCTTGTTACATGGGCAAAGGTTTTGCCAAAATCAATTCCTTCTTCTTGTGAGTATCCCTTAGCAACTAATCTAGCTTTGTTTCTGATAACTATTCCATTTTCATCAGATTTGTTTCTAAATACCCATTTGTAGCCTATTCCATTTTGGGTCTTGATATTAGGTACCATACCTTATTTCTTTGGAACTCATTTAGTTCTTCTTCCATAGCATCTACCTAGTTTGGATCATTTAGAGCTTCACTTATTATCTTTGGTTCGATCTCTGATATAAAACAAGCAGACAGGAATTCTCCTATTGTTACCCTTCTAGTCTACAGAGGTGCTTCCATATCTCCAATGATGTCATCCTGTGTAGGTGCCTTAATCCATCTTCTTTTATCTTGTTCATTATGTAAGGTTCGAGTTTCAACCTAGAGGGGGGTAAATAGGATGTATAAGACTTTATTAAAACTTTTAGTACGAAATACTAATTTTATGGAGACTATTGTTTTATGCAGACTACTCAGATAGTCTGCAGATGACAATTGGTAGTTTGCAGTACAGATTTATAACTCTTTGAATTTATCTGTGTTTGGCTGTGTTGATTTGTTAGAAACAATTCTAAATATCAATGCAATAAAGGCAATAAATAGACACAGTATTTATACTGGTTCAAACACTCGATATCAAATAATCCAAGAGAGCTTGGTGACCAGTGTAGTTAAGCCAAGAGGCGAGTATCACTATCTCCTTGTTTGAGATTACAAGAAACTTCCCTTTTTACAAGTTGTCTAACTTGTACAAAAGATAAAGAACCTAGAATCTTTGCATAAATCCAAGCTCTGGACTCTCCTACAAGAGTTGTTCTTCTACAGACTAGTGGCACTTTCAACTGTATCTTCACGATTTGGCTTCCTTGAGTAATCTCTAAATGTCTTGATTGCTTTGCACTCTTTATCTTTCAAACCTTATTCAACAGCACTTCTCAATAAGCCTCATCAGTTTCCTTTTAAGGGCTCAAGGAACGAACCTTTTTACAGACAACGCACTGTTCCTGGAATGATACTTTGCCACTAGTGTTCTCTACCATCTCATTCCTGATACTGGCAGTCCACTATCCCCAGAATTTGTGTTGTTTCTACTTTAACTCAAATCTTCACTTGACTGAATTCAAACCTGTGACCCCACCCTGGCAATCATCTCTACTGTAATCCAGTCTGCTGCAACCTCTAGTCTACACCCAGTCTCTGCCACAACCCTAGTCTATATCCCATACTGCAATCCTAGTCTGCATCCAGTCTCTGCTGTAACTCTTGTCTACACTCAGATCTGATTCAGTTCATGTCTTGCCATGTTGGTCCTTGTCTGCAAGCTCAGTCCTTCATTCTGAAGCATTCGAGTTCTTTGTCTACTTATCAATGCAATAGTTGTTCATCCAAATTTCTCGGTAATAGTCTGCATCTGGTGGATTGCATGATCCTGATACATCTGTAACCGTCTGCTCACTGGCATCTGACCTAGACTGCAACTACCTACTTGACTTCTAGCGTAAACATACTAACTACATTATAACTAATACATCTAAGTTTTGTTACATCAATTTCTATATAAATGGAGGGATTGCACATTCCTATCAATCTCCTCCTAAATTGATGCTAACAAAAACTCCTATGTAATACAAGTACACTTCTTTTTCTAACTAATTAAATACATCTTGTTGAAACTAAGTTCAACTTAATTACATTAGTTATAACAACATAATTAAAAGTGAGCAATCTAAAGTTTTACCTTTGGTGCTACTTGCCTCTGCTGTGCTTATGTCTTCGTTCTTCCTCATTTTCTCTGTTGTGCTTTCGATTCCTGTCCTCTGAATCTCTGTAGTGTCTTCTGTGTTCTTCGTAGGATTCTTCCTTATGATGCTTAGACCTCTTAGAAGATTGCTCTTTTCCTTGCTCAGAAGAACTTTTCCTTTTTGCTGCAGATGACTTCTCCCCTTGAGTCTTAGAGGAGGTCCTCCACTGCTCAGACCTCTACGGCTCTGCTTCAGATAGTTTCTCCCCCTTTTTGTTAGCATTTAGGGTGGAGGTTAGTGCTTCAAGAGCAGCGCAGACGCCTTTGAGTTCAAAGAAGATGTTTCTCTGAACTACTTGTAGTTTGGTTTCGAGGAGACCAAATTTGATATCATTGATTCGCATATGCTCATCAATTTGCTACTTGGTGGTCTACATAGCATCATGGAGTTTTTGTAGTTCCGAAGTTTGTTGCCCCTTGAACTTGTTGAAGTTGGAGGTGTTGATTCTTTGAGTGTGAAGATGTCCTGATCTGTTTTGCTTCATTTGATCAATGACTCCGACTGCTGGATTCCTTAGTGAGTCTCCAAAGTTATCAAAGGTGGTTTTTCTGATCTCTTTTTCTGCTGCTGAGTCTACTGTAATTGGCTCCAGAGTTTCGAGTAGGTCATGAAAGGCAGTCCTGATCCAGGAGTGCATTTGATAGATTTCTTGATCGAGCTGGCACAATCTGTACTATGTAGTTTCTTCTGAGGGTGAAGAGGGAACTCTTTCACCTTGTTGATGTGGTTGAACAAAGAGGATCTGAACTTCATGTTCTTCAAATGCTTCCTTGAGATCTTTGATTGCAGTAGGTGTCATTTTGGTTACGGAGGTCTCACTATACATTGGCTCCAGGATTGTAGAGGGTACATTTGGTGTCACTTGTGCTAGCCCAAATACAGATAGTGGAGTAAATACGATGTGTTGAATGTCTCAAGATGGAGTTTCTTGCTGTTTCTCTGCTACAACTAGGTTGAAGTCGTCTGCATTATTTGTCTCGGCTATAGGGACTGTTAACTCTTCTACATTTGTGGGGGGCTTCTATGGATGTGACTTCAGCTACAGGTGAGCCTTTCTCAACGTCAGGGAGTTCTTCTGTGTGTTGTTGAGTGGCTTGTCCTTCATCTATATCATCATCATGTGCCTCTTCTGCTGCAAGAGCAATGATCAGTGGTGTTTCTGTAACAGATTCATCAGTTGAGGACTCAGCATGACCTTCATCTGTAGTTAGTGGTGCTACTTGTTCCTAGGCTGTTGGTTCTTCTTGGTTGGCAGTTGGAGGGGCATCTCTTTCAGCTACAGACGTCTCTTCTGCAACTTTTTCTACTGTAGGAGTTTCATCTCCTCGCTTAGCTTCAGTAGTCTGCACTTGTACTCCTTCAGCAGCCACTTGGTCAATGATGTCATCTTCATCATCATGAACTTCTGGTTGTGGTTGATCACCTCAATCATCATCTGATGGTTGATATTCTCGGAGATCAGGTCAAGAGAGATATTCATGTACCACCTCGGTAGCAGCTTTGACATGTTTTACCAATATCCTTTTTAGCTCAGCCTCGATTTTTAGTGTGTTTATAAACTCAATGTGTCTAAGGAGGGCATGTCTGAGTCTGGTGGTCTTCAAGGTGGAGTCCTTGTATTCAAGAGCTCTATTGATAAAAAAGTGAGGTTCCTTGGGTCTTGTTGACCTGCTGACCTCCTTCTTTTGAAGTACAACTAGTTGATGAATATCCCCGTCTGTCACTCCAGTAATGTCGCCAATCAATGTCTGGGATTGGTCTGGATTGATCTGGTATAATATTTTGGGTCCTTCGGGAATTAACTTTGGTCTTACAGACCTTGTTATTTGTCCTGAATTGGTTGCCCTTGCAGATTCTATTGGTGTTCGTCTCTTGATTGGTAGATTGTGCTATGATACAAACTCCTGAATCAATTTGTTGATTTGGGCCTTCTTCTGCATCTTTTCTTGTTTCCTTTCTGCAAGCACTTGAGTGTCTCTGCCTTTTTGCTGCATTAGACTTGCTTTGACTGCTTTGACCGTCTACATGACAGTTTCAATGATCTTCTCAGGAGAGGGCTTTTCCTGAGTTGTGGATGTTGTTGTTGTCATTGCGGCAGTTGCAGTGGTGTGTTGGTCATCTGCAATTGTTGAAGTTTCCATTCCACTACTTAAGAATGGAACAATTGTTGTTGTTGTTGTTGGCTCTACTGCAAGAGGTATGATAGTGAGGGAGGGTGCAGCAGAGATAACTAAGGTTGGTTCCGTCTGCAGGGCTGACATCCTTTCCTCTATTTCCCTTAATTCGTTGTGGGTATAACCTTCGGTAGCGAGCCTTTGTCTAAACTCAGCTCGAGGTCCTTCTGTTATCTCCTAAAAGCTCACTTGGGCTTCCAAGATCAAGGTCTTCAGATTTTCATCTGCTCCTGCCTTCAGGAATTGAATTGCCACATTATCATGAAGAGCGGCAATTTCTGGTACTTTCGGTGGGATTCTTGAGGAAGATGGCTCAGTCATTTGCCCAGTATGCACTATTGTAGACTACTCAATGGCTTCCTCCAGTAATGTCGCCAATCAATGTCTGGGATTGGTCTGGATTGATCTGGTATAATGTTTTGGGTCTGTCTACAGGACTGATATCCTTGCCTCTATTTCCCTTATTTCGTCTTGGGTATAGCCTTCTGTAGCGAGCCTTTGTCTAAACTCAGCTCGAGGTCCTTCTCTTATCTCCTGAAAGCTCACTTGGGCTTCTAAGATCAAGTTCTGCAAATTTTCATCTGCTCCTGTCTTCAGGAATTGAATTGCCACATTTGCATCATGAAGAGCGGCAATTTCTCACACTTTCAGTGGGATTCTTGAGGAAGATGGCTCAATTATTTTCCCAGTCTGCATAATTGCATATTGCTCAATGGCTTCCTAAGCCTGCACTATTACAGATTGTGTTTGCTCCTTCTCCATGGTGATTGGTTCTGCAACAGGTTTATCTGAAACAGTTTCTTCGTTGGAGGTGTGCACAATGATTCTCCTCCTTGTCTTAAATTTTTGTAGAGGTGATATCTTCTTGATCTGCTTCTTTGCAGATCGTGTCTGTACTGCAGTTGTGTGCACTACTACAGTTGTCTGCTTGGCCTTCCGTCTCGTCTGTACTTCTGCAGGCTTCTACAGATGGTTTGCAGGTTTGATCAGGGTCTGCACTGCTGTAGTCTTCTTTGTGAGTCATATAGACATTAATTTGTTTGGACCGGTTCCATAGCCTTCCTTCCTTCCTTCTCGGAAAGCTTGAACTTCTGTTTGAGAAAGATGCTGATTATCCTTCCGAATAGCGATTGTCTGGCTTTTGCTGATTTGGCAAGTTGATACATGAATAAACTGGCCCAGTTGACTCTGTTTTTTGTGAGAATTGCACACATGATCTCCTGATGATCAGTGGTAATCTGATCCTTACTAAATTCTCTGGAAAGGATGACCTTCTTCACAATGTCAGCAAGTAACTTGTGCTCCTTTGATAAGAACTTCTTCATTGTTCTTATCCCTTCGTTCCATCTTTCTTGGCTGAGCATTGCTTGCTTCCTAGTTTTACAACATGATAGGAATGTGCAATCCCTCCATTTGTACAGAAATTGATGTAACAAAACATAGATGTATTAGTTATAATGTAGTTAGTGTGTTTAGGCCAGAAGTCAAGTAGGTAGCTGCAGTCTAGGTCAGATGCCAGTGAGCAGACGATTGCAGATGTATGAAGATCGTGCAAGCCACCAGATGCAGAATACTACAGAGGACTTTGGACAAACAATTAGTGCATTAATAAGCAACAAAAGAACTCAAAGGCTTCAGGATGAAGGACAGAGCTTGCAGACGTGGACCAACATGGAAAGGCATGAATTAAGTCAGATCTGAGTGCAGACAAGGGTTGCAACAAAGAATGGGTGCAGACTAGGGTTGCAACAAAGAATGGGTGCAGACTAGGGTTGCAGTATGGGATGTAGACTAGGGTTGTAACAGAGACTGGATTGTAGCAGAGGTGATTGCCAGTGTGGGGTCAATGGTTTGAACTCAGCCAAGCGAAGATTTTAGTTAAAGTAGCAACGACATAAATTCTGGGGATAGTGGACTAGCAGCATCAGGAACGAGATGGTGGGGAACACTAGTGGCAAAGTGTCATTGCAGGGACAGTGCGTTGTTTTCTTGAGGTTCTTTCCTTGAGCCTTTAAAAGGGAATCGGTGAGGCTTATTGAGTAGCGCTGTTGAATGTGGATTGAAAAGCAAAGAGTGTAAAGCAATCTAGCAATTCAAAGATTACTCAAGAAAGGCAAATCATGAAGATACAGTTGAAAGTGTCACTAGTTAGCAGAAGAACAAAGTCTTATAGCAGAGTCCAAAGTTCGGATTTGTGAAAAGCATCTAGGTTCTTTGTCTTTTGTACAAGTTAGATAACTTGTAAAATGGAAGTTTCTTGTAAGCTCAAATAAGAAGATAGTGATACTCACCTCTTGGCTTGACTACACAGGTCACCAAGAGAAGACTGGACTAAACTCTCGATCATCATTTGATATCGAGTGTCTGAACCAGTATAAATATTGTGTCTATTTATTTGCTTTCATTTCATTGATATTTGGAATTGCTTCCAATAAATCATCACAGCCAAAAAGAGATAAACTCAAAGAGTTACAAAGGACTCAACAAGAGAAGTACAATGACCAAAATCCCTCTCGTCCAGAGAAGACTGGGATCTAGAGATGGGTGGAAAAAAAGCTTTAAATCAAATACTCAAATCCCTAGATGACAACATGTTTGAAATTGTGGTTCATACCAAGATAGCAAATGAAACATGAGAGGCTTTACTGCTAAGAAATGAAGGAACTAATGAGATTAGAGAAAACAAGAAGGATGTATTGATACAACAATACGAACTAGTCTCAATGAGGATTGATGAGGATCTGACCACCTTCTTTGAAAGATTCAATATTCTCATCAACAATCTCAAAACCTTAGGCAAGACTTTCGAGAACAAGGAAGTCAACCTAAAGTTTGTGAGATCTCTTGGTGAAATCTGGAATACAAAGACAACTGCTATAAAAGAATCTAGAGATCTAACAAAGATGTCCATGGTTCAACTGTATGGTGTTCTGTATACCTACAATCTTGAAGTTGAGCAGTTGATAATGCAAGATAGGCAGAATAGTGATACCTTGTCTGCAAGTGAAGAAAATCTATCAGAAGAGCTGGCACTGATGGGAAAGAAGCTCAAGAAGCTATACAAAAAGAGAACCTTAAAAAAAAAACTTTCCCTCAAAAACCAAAGATGCAGACAAGGAAGTCTGCTACAACTGTGGCAAACTAGGACACTTTGCAGCTCAATTCAGAGAATCCAAGACTCGTTTGCACCAAAGTTCAAGAAGGACTAAAACAAAGTCACCCCTGGGAGAAAGGAAAGAGGCAAGGCATATGCAGCAAATACATGGAGCGACACAGACTCTTATGATGAAGATATCATGTCGAATGTTTAGCTATGTCTCATGGAAAAAGAAGAAGAACAAAAGCAGGTATTTAATCTCTCTGACTCAGAGGCCACTGCAGAGGAATTGAAGAAAGCACTTCAAGAAACCTCTGAAAGCTATATTTCTCTTTTAAAAGAAAATAAAGAAAATAATAAGCAAATTGCAACTCTCAAAGAGAAATGCAATTTAAATGAAGAGACTAAAAATAGTCTAATCAATGCTCAAGTTAATCTGAAGGAAGTAAATGAAAAAGGGAAGCTTCTCAATGTAGTAGTGGAATCACTTACATTGAGAAACACTGAGCTTCAAAAGCAGCATTAGACGACATTGATAACATCAACATTTCGACTTTGAACTCAAAATTATCTAATCAACGTGAAATCATTATATCCTAACCCAGTTTTATCATGGGAGTATTTACCTGTATTGAGAATTTTTTACAAACATAAAGTCTTACCATTCCAAGCATCCACTTGCTTCTGAAGCTCAGTGTTACTCAAACTAAGTGTTTCCACTACTACATTGAGAAGTTTCACCTTTTCATTTGATTCTTTTCAGTTCATCTTGTGCATTAATTAGACTATTATTACTCTTCATCTATTAAATTGTATTTCTCTTTGAGACTTGCAATCTGCTTAAGATTTTCTGTATTTTC
Organism: Drosera capensis; assembly: GCA_001925005.1. Lineage (NCBI taxonomy): Eukaryota > Viridiplantae > Streptophyta > Magnoliopsida > Caryophyllales > Droseraceae > Drosera > Drosera capensis. The sequence continues at coordinate 43,824 of LIEC01012004.1, forward strand.
CTTTAAAAGGGAGATAAATTTCTCCGAGGTTTCTTGAAGTGCTTCTTTCAATTCCTCTATGGTGGCATCTGAATCAAAAAGACCAAATACCTGCAGCTTTTCATCATCCTTGGCCATGAGACAAAGATGAGCGTTTGAGATTGTTCCATAAGTTTCTATACAAAATGGAAGGATTGCAGATTCCTAGTAGTAGCTTTTGTCATTGTTGTGTATATAACATATGCATTCAAAAGCATGAAAGTATTAGACACTTGGTGTCTTTCCTTTTCATAATTCACAAGGAGTCTTTTTATATAGATTGTGAATTATGCATCTATTCTGAGCGTAGCAAGCTGTATTTACTACTTCTGCCCAGAAGCTTTTAGGTAAATTTGCGTCAGCAAGCATTGTCCTAGTTGCTTCTAGGAGTGTTCTATTTTTCCTCTCAGCTACATCATTTTGTTGAGGTATTTTGGGTGCTAAGAAGTTGTGTTTGATTTCATGATCATTGTAGTAGATATCTACTCCTGTTTGATCAAATTCAGTGCCATGATTACTTTTAATTATGATCACTTCTATACCTTTTTCATTTTGAATTTGCCTAAGGAACCTTCAAGAGACTACAAGCTTCACTCTTTTTATGCAAAAAACATTACCCAAGTGTATATTGAGTAATCATCGGCTATACCTAGAGTGTACTTCTTTCTGTTTAAGCTTTCTACCTCAACTGGACCAAAGAGATCCATACGTAATAATTCCAAAATTCTAGTTAATTCTGAAGAGTTTAGGGGTTTAAAGCTTGCTCTAGTCTGCTTTTCTTCCTGACATAGTCTGCATAGTTTATCCTTTTTAAACTTTACTTGTGGAAGTCCTCTCAATAGGTTTCTAAGGATAATCTGACCATAGTTTTAAAGTTAAGTTGACCATAGGTTTTCCTATCATATGTCCTGAGCATCCACTATCAAGATATCATATTCCTCTTTGCTTTTCCTGCATCAAAACATAGAGATCTTGTACATGGTACCCACTCATATGGGTCCTCATATGTTAGTTTATGGATTCCACACTTGAATTATTTTCTTGTGAGAATTCCAGCATTCAAAGGACTTGTGACCAAGCTTGCCAGATGTGTAGCAGTAGACCTTTGGTCTGGTGTTTAGTGGTCTGCTCAATTTAGTCTGTTGCATTTGACATGAGCAGATGTGGCTTTCTCCGTGTTGTTCTGGAGAAGTTATTCCACACTGAATAGTTAGGTGCATGCTGAGCTTCATGAGGTCTTTCATCAAATCTTTTTCTAAGATTCTTGGCCTTCTGCATCTTATTGTATTTTTCATTAGTACGTGCTGATAGTCTACTCCAACCTTTTTGAGTTTGAGCATTAGACACATTTGTTTTTTGTGCAGTAGAGTTTTTGCTCTTCTGCAGATCTACTGCAATAGAGGTATTCCTCTTCTGTAGAGTTCTTGCAGTAGTCTGCTTTATTTCCTTAGTAATGACTTTTTCATTTGATTTATTATTAAGCCAGTCATTATATCCTAGTTTTGTTTTATCATGAGACGATTGACCTATGTTGAGCAATTTTTACAAACCCAAGGTCTTTCCATTCCAAACATGTACTTGTTTCTGAAGTTTAGAATTTCACAATGTAAGTGTTTCCACTACTGCATTGAGAAGTTTTACTTTTTCATTTGCTTTTATTAATTCTTCTTGAGTGTTTATTAGACTGATGTTAGTCTCTTCATATGTTAAATTGCATTTCTCTTTGAGACGTATAATTTGCTCAAGATTTTCTTTATTTTCTTTCAAACGGGAAATAAAGTTCTCAGAGGTTTCTTGAAGTGCTTCTTTCAGTTCCTCTATGGTGGCGTCTGAATCAGAAAGATTAAATACCTGTTGCTTTTTATCATCCTTAGCCATGAGACACAGCTAAGCGTTTGAGATCTTGTCTTCTTCATCAGAGTCTATATCGCTCCATGTCTTTGCAGCATAGGTTTTGCCTCTTTCTTTTCTTCCAGAATTACCTTTGTCGTGGTCCTTTTTGAATTTAGGTGCAAACGAGTCTTGTGATGGTCGTCTACATTGCACAATAAAGTCTCCTAGTTTGCCACAGTTGTAGCAGACTTCCTTTTCTGCTTCCTTTGTCTTCGAGGGACTTCTTGAAATTCCTCTTCTTGAACAACTTCTTGAACTTCTTTCCCATCAATGCGAGTTCTTCAGAAAGTCCTTGTTCACTTGCAAACGAGGTATCGGTGGTTTCCTTTTTTGCCAAGGACTTTAGGATTTTTTTTCTTGAGCTTTGAAGGCCAAGGTCTTCTTTCTGGTATCATCTATTTGTTTCTTATTCTCAACTTCGAGATTGTATGTATATAATACACCGTACAGTTAGTCAAGGACATCTTTGTTAGATCTTTAGATTCCCTAATGGCTGTTGTTTTTGTGCTCCAGATTTCACCAAAAGATCTCACAAACTTTAGGTTAACTTCCTTTTCTTCGAAAGTCTTTCCTAAGGTTTTGATATTGTTGATGAAAATATTGAACCTTTTATAGAAAGTAGTCAAATTTTAATCAGATCTCATTGAGACCCAATCATATTGTTGCATTAGAATATCTTTCTTGTTCTCTCTTATTTCGTTGGTTTCATTATTTCTGAGCAGTAGAGCTTCCGATTCTTCCTTTGCAGTGGTTGTATGAACCACTATTTCAAACATGTTGTCATCAAGAGCTTTGAAAATCTGGTTCTTTGCTCTTCTATCAAGCTGCACCAAATCCCAATCTTCGCTTGACCAAAGTGACTTTGGTCTGTATACATCACGTATTGTGTCCATTGGATCTGGCATCATTGGAATGTGAGGTCCATCTACAATGATATCTTGCATTCTCTCATCTATTGAATCAAGATGTGCAAGCATCCTCAGCTTCCAGTGGTTGAATTTGTCAAACCAACACGCTGAAGGCTCTCCACTGTTTGGACACTTAGGAAGCTTTGGTGGTGCCATTCTTCTTTACAGAAACAAACTGTTAGTAACTTCATTACAAATAAGATAATGATCTTTTCTTTCCACAAACTGTTAAGTTTGGAAAGTCAGGCTCTGATACCAATTATAAGGTCTAAGATTCAACCTAGAGGAGGTGAATGGGTTGTTTAAAAAATTATCTTTTGATGATGCTTGGTAATCTGCAGCAGAGAGTTCAAACTGTTTGAGTTTATCCCTATTTGGCTGTGATGATTTGTTTCTATCAGTTCTAAATATCAAGCAATAAAAGCAAGTAATAGACATAGTATTTATACAGGTTCAGACACTCGTTATCAAATGATAATCTAGAGCTTAATCCAGTCTTCCCTTGGTGACCAGTGTAGTCAAGCTAAGAGGTGAGTATCACTATCTTCTTGTTTGAGCTCACAAGAAACTTCCTTTTATAAGCTATTTAACTTGTACAAAAGATGGACTCAGATCCTTTGCACATATCCAAACTCTGGACTCTGCTGCAAGATGTGTTCTTCTGCATACTAGTGACACCCCTTTCACTGTGATCTTCACAAATTAGCTCTCTTGAATAATCTTTGAACTTATGATTGCTTTGCACGTTTGCCTTTCAATCTCATTCAACAGCCTTATTTCAATTAGCCTCAACGGTTCCCTTTAATAGGCTCAAGGACGAACCCAGCAAACATGGTACTGTTTCTGATGTGACACCTTGCCACTCGTGTCCCCCACCATCTTGTTTATGATGCTAGCAGTCCACTAACGTCAGAATGTATGTTGCTGTCTGCAACTCAAATCTTTGTTTGAATGACTTCAGACCTTTGATCCCACCTTAGCAACTATTTGTGCTGCACTCTAGTCGGCTGTAACTTCTAGTTTGCATCCAGTATTATAAGACCTAGTCTACACTCTGCAACCCTAGTCTTCACCAAATTCCTACTGCAACTTCCAGTCAGCACCCAGATCTGATTCACATTATGCTTTGCTATGTTGGTCCTCGTGTGCAAGCTTATTCCTAGATCCTAAAGTCTTTGTAGGTCTTTTGTTGCTCATTAATGTTTTAGCTGCGTATCCAAAAATATCTCTAGTAGTCTGCATCTGGTGGTTTACACAATGTCCATCATTTGTAGCAGTCTTCTCCTCATCATCCGTCCTACAATGCAACTATCTATTTGTTTTCTAGCCTAAGCATACTAACTACATTATGACTAATACATCTTAGTTTTGTTCCATCAATTTCTATATAATTAGAGGGATTGCATATTCCTATCACAAGAGGTGAGTTCACTATCTTCTTGTTTGTAGCTTACAAGAAAACTTCTTTATACAAGCTAGCTAACTTATACAAAGACGAACCCAGATATTTGCACAGATCCAATCTCCTAGACTCTACTGCAGGTTTCGTTCTTCTTCTACAAACTAGCAAACTCATCTCTGTGTTCACAATTTTGCTCACTTGAATGATCTGTGAAGTTTTGATTGCTTTCGCACTATTGTATTTTCAATCTCAAGTTCTACTCTTTTTCAATGAGCCTCAACGATTCCTTTTTATAGGCTCAGGAAACGAACGCTGTAACACGTAGAGTATATGATGTGACATCTTGTCACGTGTGTCCCTAACTGATGTTGACAACCCACCTACTTCAGATTCTCGTACTATTGTTGTTTGTATCTCAAATCTTCGTTTGACTTACTACAGACCTTTGACCTAACCCCAGCAACCATCTGCTGTATTTCAGTCTACTGCAACCTCCAATCTGTACCCAGTATTGTGAGACCTAGTCTGCACTCTGTAACCCTAATCTTCACCCAGTCCCTGCTATAATCTTAGTCTACACCCAGATCTGATATACTTTATGCTTTGTTGTGTTGGTCCTCGTCTGTAAGCTCAATCCTAGATCCTGAAGCATTTGTAGGTCTTTTATTGCTCATGTATGTCTTAGCTGTTTAGCCAAAATCCTCTATAGTAGTCTACATCTGGTGGCTCACACGATGCTCATCATCTACAGCCGTCTGCTCACCAGCATCCGACCTAGACTACAACTACCTACTTGATTTCTAGCCTAAGCATACTAACAACATCATCACTAATACTTCTCATTTTTGTTCCATCAATTTCTATACAATTGAAGGGATTGCGCATTCCTATCCGTAGGGTTGGCTTGTGAAGGAAGGAGAATCATAGTAATGGTCAATTACATGATTCACGATTTCAAATCAGTACTAGGTTGAAAACTATGTAAGAGAATCCTTGTAAAAAACACAAAAGATTTACAGGTGATAAAATGACAATTGTTAACATCAATAGTATAGTCTCGGGTTCTAACTCCATGAGCCTATAAAAGGCTTTCCATTTGAGACTGATAAGGTTGATGATTTTAAGAGAATTGATTATAAGTTGTGAAGAAAATCATTCATCATCAACGAGCAATCGTTCTAGAAAAGTTCATTAGTCTGCACCAAGAACACTACTACAACAGAGTCAAGAGTTGATTCGTCCATAAAGTTGTTTGATTGGTCTTAGCAAGTTCTTAGAAGGTTGTAGAAGATTTATTGTGAACTACAAATATTGTAATAGTGAATTACCTCCTAGTCTTCACTACACTGATCACCAAGAGAAGACTTGAGTAAGTCTCGTTGGTCATTTGAAAACACTGTCTGAACTAGTATAAATCATTGTGTCCTTCACTATTATTTCGTATTTAACATTGTTAGAAACACATCTTAAACACAAAATAGATTTGTCAAAGACTTAAATCTCTTCTGTAGACTAATTCTCTAGACTGTAACGTAACAGCTTGAATATCACTTGAGCTTAACTGCACTGTTTATAGATAGATTTGTTTTTTTAAATGGCCTATTCAACCACCCCCTCCCCCTTAGCTACACTTTACTATTATCAGGAAGCAAAGGTTTATTATGGCCTAAATTTCTACACTTTACTATTATTAGGAAGCAAAGGTTTATTTTCCTCTTGTGATTATTAATAAAGAAGTTACTTGCAGTTTATTTTGTTGAGTAGAATGGCTCCTCCAAAGCTAGCAAAGTGCTCGAACATTGGAGAACCACCTATGTGCTCCTTTTGACAAATACAACCATTTGAAGGTGAGGATACTCTCTCATTTGGATTCAATTGATAAGAGGAAGCATGACATAGTTCATGATGGTCCCTACATTCCAAAGATAAAAGATCCACTTAATGCATCAAAGGAAATCGACAAGCCAAAAGCTCAGTGAACAAAGGTTGATTAGAATCTAGTGTTAGTTAACAAGAGTGCCAGAAATCAAATCTTCAAGGCTCCGGCTCCAGATGATGATATGTTTAAAATTATGGTTTTGTGAGAAAACAAGAAAGAAGAGACAAATGAAAAGAAAGCTTGGGATCCTCTACTACTGATAAATACAGGGACAAATGAAATTAGAAAAAATAAGAAGGATGTCCCGATACAGTAGTATGACTAGAAGACCATGAAACATGATGAAAATTTCACAAGGTTTGGTGAGAGATTCAACATTTTGGTGAAGAACCTCAAGACACTAGGGAAAAATTTTGATAACAAAGAAGTAAACTTGAAATTCATGAGATCCCTTAGAGAATCTTAGAGTAAAAAAACTACAGCTATCAGGGAATTCAGAGACTTGATCTAGATGTCACTGGCTTAGTTGTATGGAGTCCTGTATACCTATAATCTGGAGGTGAAAGAAAAGAAGTCCCTAGATAAAGCAAGAAAGAAAACAATGTTATTCAAAACTTTGGAGAAAATACTCAAATCAATGGCTGAACAAGAAACCGGTGAAACCTCCTCTTCAAATGAAGAATCAGTGTCAAAAGAACTGACCCTAATGGAAAAGAAGTTCGGGAAGCTATTTAGTAAGAAAAACTTGAAGAAAAATGCTCCAACAAAACCTAAGGAAACTGATAAAGAAGTCTGGTATAGCTGTGATAAGTCTAGACACTTTGTTGCATATTGCAGATAAGCTCTACAAGACTTTACTACCCAAAAGAAGAAACAGGACTACAACAAACATTTGCTGGAGGATATTTCAAAACAACGTATTGTCTGGTGACAACCACTACATGTATTCTTCTAGGGTTGTTGTTATTATCATAAATAAGGACTAACATGCTATAGATATTTACTAATATTCCCTCCGTCCCATAAATAATACAACGTTATATCATCATTGCGTTATTCAACATGCATTTTTAGGAGTTTCATTGTTCGTCTTAACGACGTAAGAAAATCACTGGCCCAGCATATATAAGTGCTAATCATATTTTAATGCATATTTTCTATGTCTTTTACCGATTGTTATTCCTTTGTTTTGTGTCATTTTTAGTATATTTTATATTTTTGGTATGGTTTTTGCTATTTTCTTTGTTTTTATTGACAGGAAAAGAGTTTGAAGGTATTTTTGATTAAGCTGGTGTTAAATAGGGTCACGACATTAAATAATATGCAATTTAAGGCAATTTGGAGCTTTTGTGAACGTTTTCTACTTATTTGAAATGGGAGAAGTGCATATAATAAGATATGAAAGAGTTTGGATCATGAATTAGATGTTTGAAAAGCAACGGTTCACTCCCTGTACAGACCCTAAACTTTTTCATACCCATGAACTTTGCTCGGTGAAAACACGTTTCTTTTATGGTTTTTGTGGGGTTCAAAACACATGTATGTTTCTATATAAACTCTGAATTGTATAAATTTTCGGGATCAATAATTGGACTATGTAAAATAGAAATCTTTATCGATATGGCCTCATTGGTAGTGTTACAAAATTGAGTAAATTGTAACCTACGTCTCTGGGCCAAAATTCTTGTAATAAGAGCTTAATGCTTGATTAGATAATGATGGATGTGATATTGTGTGAATTATTTAAGTTGTGAATTGAGTAGCTGGATCACCTATCTTAGTTCATGATTTTAATTGAAAATTTAATCATAACTCTTTATGGTTTATACGAAGAAAATCGAAATTAGGTTAATATATTGAACTCTTTTGAAGGATAACCTAGATTGGTATATCACATTGTTATTATGATGAACTCTTTCATGTAATATGAGATATGACTAGATCTATGTTCCTTTTGAATGAATTAGGTTGCTTAGTTTAGTTTCCTATTTGTTCATGTGAGTGTTGTAATTTTCTTATTGGGCCAATTTAGATCATACGCGTGTTATTATGTCATAATAAACAACCACACACTATATGTTAAATCATGATTAAGTCAATGGTTGCATTGAACCCACGATGAAATTTACATATCCTAACTATTTTATCTTATATTGTTTACAACCTTAGTAATTCATCGTTTTTAGTTCATTATCATTATAATCATCCTCACAACTTAAAATAATTAGGAATCATTTATAAGGAATTCTTAATTTAACTTAGTTTCATTCATATTGTATCTTCTCTCTATGCGATCGACCACATACTCCCCCTATCTACTATTAGTTAGTTCAAGTGCTGCATTGACGGCCTTAATTCTTACCTGAAAACAAACAATGTGCGACATGGTTAAACTATGACAAAAGGTTGATGTAGGTGATACTGATAGATACAACCTCACAATCAATTACGTCAGAGAAATGTGAAAACAACTCAACAAGAGTCCAGCCATCGTTACTTGCTTTCAGTCTTTCGAATCCCATTCCATGTATATTCATGCTACGTCTCCATTGTCACATAGTTTCTACGAGGTCTTAAGACTTTTAGTCGCAATCCTCTAGCACCCAAATCATCGAGCAATTCTTGAGCTTCGTCAGCTAGACCTTGGGATGCAATACCATCAACAAGAATAGCATACGTTCTTGCATTAGGTTTAAACCCTTTATAGACCATATGACTCAAGCAGTCAATTGCTAGATCCGTCCGTTGGGCCTTGCATAGTTGAAGCATGACAGAATTATAGGCGATTACATCAGGAGTAACACCGAGTTCTTCAAGGTTGAATAAGAGGTCCATCGCCACATCTACCTTTCCCACTCTCGCGAGCCCTTTAATAAGGGAATAGTAAGTCACAATGTTTGGCTGCAAGCCCTTCTCCTTCATCTTGGCTAAAATCTCTACAGCTAGTTCTATCATCCCCACATTGCACAGTCCGGATAAGATAGACGTATAAGTGATTACATCAGGAGTAACACCCTGTTCTTGGAGGTTGTTAAAGAGGACCATTGCTTGATCTAGCTTTCGCTCTCTAGCAAACCCAGAGATAAGGGAAGTATAAGTCACAAGGTTCGGCTTCAAGCCCTTCTTCTTCATCTCGGCCCAAAGCTTTAGTCCTTGGTCTGTCTTCCCCACCTGGACGAGACCACCGATCATGATGCCGTAAGTCATTGGCACTGGCGAGTAGCCCTTGCGTCTTAACTGGTTTAGCATCACTACTGCAGCCTCAACTTGCCCATCCTTGCATAGAGCAGATAGTAAACAATTGTAGGTGAAAATATTGGGATAACAACCCTGAGATTCCATCTTGTCCAAGTACTCCTGTGCTCTTTCCACATTCTTCTGGTTGCAAAAAGCATTGACGAAAGGATTGTAACTTAATGTATTTGGCATGCAACCATAGCTAGGCATCTTATCCAACACACCAATAGCTCGTCCGAACCATGGTTTCTTACACAGGGAGGTGATCAGCATGTTGAAGGTGACAACATCAGGTGAACAGCCTCTCCTACTCATATGGGCCACGAGCTCCTCTGCATCCATCCACCTTTCAACGGTACACAGGCCCCGAACAATGATGTTATAACTGATCACATTTGGTCGACAACCATAGATCAAAGGCAACTCATTTACCAACTTGATCGCGTCATCCAACTTTCCCTTCTTGCAAATTCCCTTAATCAGAACATTGCACATGAAAATATCCACTTTACAACCTCTCGCAGACATCTCATCCAAGAACTGCTTCGCTTTCCCTACTCCACTTTCCTCACAAATCATCTCGAGCAAGATACTGTACTTAATCACATCAGGATAACCCTCTTCCTCCATCCGTCGAAACATCATCTTCACCTGCGTACCAAGCACCTCAGACTCGAACCATGTCCTCATCGACACTCCATAACTCACATTATTAACCTGCAACCTGTTCAGCAGCTTGAGCGCCTTATCCACATTCCCTTCCTTATAACAGGCCTTAATCAACAAATCATACGTGATCACATCCCCAATAGCCCCCGACTCCTCGAGCAACACCAAAACCCTAACCGCCTTCGTTGTTTCACCAATTTCGCAAAACCCATGAATCATTCTCGCACAGGAATCCACATCTGGTATTTCTACCCCACCGAGCACCATCTTCTCCAGGTACTCGAGTCCGGACTCGAGCGCCCCTGAAGTCACGAGATCCTGCAAATGAGTGTTCCCGAACCGTTTCGGCTTCTTGTTGTACCTCATCCTCAATTTTCTCAAGTTCGGATCCGGTGGTACCATCTGGGAAACTGTACGTACCCGTCTGGTCATGAAGGAAACTGATGAGGTGAAATTGAGGAAACTGGTGGTTTTCTTGGTGGTGAGTTTGAGGGGATGAAATGGGGAAGAACATCGATGTGGGTTTTGAACAGGTAGCAGAATGGTTCCCATATTAGGGTGGATTTGTGTGCTAGGTGGTCAATTAGAGATGGGCTGCCAGCGGTTTCTGTGGCGGCCGGCGGCCGGCGGCTGTGTTTGCCCTGTTTTCACTAATCTTATCCAGTGGGAGACCAGAGAACCAAAGAAATAAGTAGCTTCTTGAAACGAACCTCGTACAATTGTTATCGAAATCAATCGATCGATCGATTTTTAAATAATTTGATTTTTTTTAAAGCGAGATTATTATTTCAAATCGACCGAATCAAAAAGTTGATAATAAATCAATTTAATCGAATTATTTATAATCGATTATCAAATCGTTTAAAATTAATTATCGTAATTATTTTAGTTAAAATTATTAAGTTTAAATATCAAACACATTATATTATTTTAAATTTAAAATAAGCAAATATCCTTAATATTGTGGATATTGTCATTGTTTTTTGTTGTTAGAAATGAAAATAAAAACATTTAATTATATTCTCTAATTTGGTGGTCAAATATCTTTTATTTGATTTGTAAGAAAATTATTTTTTCATATACTTCTAGTATAATTTATTTTTGAAAAAATGAATAGTAAAAATTTATAAAGTAATTTTAATGAATGATACTATATAATTAGAATCTAAAATTGTCTAAGACGAAATCGTAAAAAAGATACAAATAAAACAGTTTAAAAATCAAACTTATTAAATAATTTTTGTTTTGATTTTCAAATTGATTAATTTAACAGTTCGGTTAAGATTTTGGGTTAAAATCCAACTGACAAACATTGAATCGATTAACCTAATCGACCGGATTAACACTCTTACTTTGGGTTACTATCTTTTATGGAAAGAGTTGTCGATTAATTCAGACTTCGTGTATGTAAAATTTGAAACAGTTAGAACAAGTCCAATGCCTTTCAATATATAACAATAATATTTCAATATGTCTTTTAAGTGGGGTTTAGGTTTAATGACATATTTTGTCAATTGTCAAATTGATTTTTATATTTATTATTGAAAATGTCAAAATCATAATTTAACAACATACAAACATGGTGACTAACACAATATTTTAAAAAAATACAAATTCAACAAAATCCTCTTTTATAGGTGGAAATGTGAAAATCTAACATAATGTCATTGGAACAACATGAGCAAATTGTAATTAGCATTATTAATAGACAAAATATAATTATCAGTAAAAACGACAACCCTACTGGACTTGCTCTGAGTGTGAGTGTAAACTGGTTTGTTTCAAGTGGCTGTTCAGTCTATATTTCTTCATGCGTTTTATATAAATTATGATATATTATTAATTATAAATATTTTATATAAATTATAAGATTTTTATTTTAGACAATTTTAAAATATCAAAAAATTCAAACTATCCTTATTTTATATCACATTATCTTCTCTCTCATTATTTTTTTTTTCCATCTACCCATAATTTCTTGCACTCACGCACAAAGATAAATACCATAAAATCAATATATTTATTAATAATTATGTGAAATCAACACATCATAATTTATCTGAAATGAAGAAACTACTAATTTGTTTTGTTGCTACTGGTTCATGTCACCTTCTGATAATGTCTTTACTCTTTGTTACTCATTGCGTGTTTGGTTTACATGTTTATGACGCAACGGTACCGCCTACCGGCAGCATAAGCCACTTAATAAACGATGTGAAATTGACAAAATATACATACGAATTTTGATGAAAGGAGGCAGCAGTAAGCAAATGCTGGCATGCTGCTAACTGACATCAACAATGTGCAAGATTCACAATTTTTTTTTTTAAAAAGAAAAGAAAAAAAAAGTTGTCATTGACTTATTTTTATTTTTTTTTTCCTTATTGTTGCTATCCATAATCTGCTCCTGCTCTTGCTTCCATTTTTAAAAAAAAAAATTATTTTATTATTAACGTAAATCATTAATTAAATAATTGTTGAGAAAAGAGACAAGAATTGACTTGATTTATATGTTTTTCATCAAATGTATTCCGATTGACAACATTGACGTTATTAGTTTGTTTATCATGAAATTGACCATAATGTAAGACTTAGATTATGGTTCACAACTATCCTTGTAAGAGGGGTCTCACCATCTTAGTTACAGCAACTGTAACCCATTCATTCTGTTGTTATTGCAGTTAGTATATTATTATCAAAAGATCAGCTCTAACAACGGAAAAGATCAGCTCTACTATAAGCATTGGTTTTTCCACGTTTGGAGTCAGTTTTGTTCTTCAGTGCAATCTTCATGCCATTTTCCCCTTGTTTTGACTTTGTTGGTGGGACGGTTTTCGTAATCCAGCTTTGATGAGCAAAAGTACACCTAGCTATGCTTTTATTGCATTCTTCAAACAAACAGATAAAAGCGCATCAAACATTAGTATCGTGTAGTGATCATAACTCGCAAACTTTGAAAGATGTAGTTGCAATCGCATTCATTACGTTGAAGTTCAAAGTGTCTTCAAGTTTCATAAACGTGCATTGTTCATTTGACAGCTTTTTGTTTTTGTTTTTGTTTGGCTTTTTTTTTTTTTTTTTTTTTTTTTTTTTTTTTTTTTTTTTTTTTTTTTTTTTTTTTTGCGATAATCGTCAAAGCTACAAGTTTAAAACATGGCAGCTTGTTCATTTGGCAGCTTCTTTTTGTTCCTGATTCTCACTCCATAATCTCTTTTAAGGAATGCTGGATTTCTTTGTCTCGAGTGATGTGTTTTGCAACTAATTCGTAATTGGAGTACTAAGACCACAAGTCGGCAGTGTCGTTGTATACATTGTCTTCAGTGGTCCTAACAACTTTTGGATCTTGGCTAATTCGCTTTTGAAGCCTGTGATAGATGATGTTGTTTCACTATCTCCTATCATCAAGATTCCAAGGAGATGATTCAGTGCTACCGGCTTATTTGACAGTTGTCCCATTTTAAATCTCAAGGTTGGTTTGATGGTTTCTATTGACAGCATACTTCATGCATCCTTCTCCAGATATCTTTTTCAGGATCTACGAGAATAACCTGGTTTAGTCGTTAGTACTCCACAATCAAGCATGCAAGAAGTCATACAACAAAAGCGGAAATTGTCTAACCTGCCATTGTTCGCGCTTCAACAATTCTTCAGCTATCTTGCAATCAAGTTCTAATATATATGTAGCACACAACATATAACTCGTGATTGAATTTACAGACAGATTTAGGGGCTGCTGTTGCTCTTATCGTTTAGAATTTACCGCCTTGATATGACTCTCATCATTGTTTTCCCTCTCGGTTGGTTTTGAGTCCTTGGCTGAATCACTTTTGATGTCTGTGCTATATCCATAGATAATGTTATATCATTGAATCGGGAGATGATTTAGTATTTTCGACTGCTATATCCATAGATGAAAGTTGGCCCATTTGGGGTGGGTTTCGATCAACAGCATACTACTTCAGCTATCCTTTTCATGATCTACAAAGAGTAGATCAGCTCAATGCACTTACCGCATCAAAGAGCCCTGTGATTATTTGAAAGAAAATTCACAAAATCAGAAATTAATTAACCAAAACTTCATTTGTCCTTATCCATTCTTCAACTGTCGGATTCACATGTCAATCAACGACGATATAAATGTGGGAGTTCGAATACTCACGTTGATTAGATAATTTCGAATTCCAGGTCGAAACGTTGATGTTATCAATGTCGTTTCATGAACGGATCTCGTTTGATGATATGCGTCAAAATAAAATGTAACAACAAAATAGAATGCAACAACTTGTAAGAATTTCACGTCTTAAATCCTATTGATAAACCAATGAGTAGAGAGAACTCAATATCTATATGAATATATGATTTCTATCAATTCAATCAATCATGTGGAATAATGCAAACCCCATGGCAAATATTTATATATAAAAATAAGATATATTATGATAAATTGAATTAATCTGATAAGTTAAAATTCTCAAAATATCTAGATCATATATCTTATCAGGGATAATAATTTAACATAAATGCATGTTACACCTTGCGTATATTTATTTAATCTATATCTTCAACTTACATACACATAACCTCTATATCAAATAGTCATCATAAACTCATTTGAGTTCCAATCTCAACTCTTGTACTCAATCTTCATACTTGAAAATAAGATGTGTGGCCAGAATGAAAAATCATGGCTGGAGCTAATATGAATACAAACCCCCTACTGATGCAAAAAATATCGCATCACATAATGAAATTAGAACTCGTCTTTATCCAAGATAATATATATCCTTAGAGATCGACTCTATCACCAAGGGAAAACCAATAAGTGCTTAAACCTAAAATGAGATTCCTCCTAAGACCCTTATTCACCTTTCAAACATATATTGGGAGTCACTCTTAAAAGCTCTTCTAAGTATACTACTCCCTATCTCGAATCGTGTAAAGAAGGATCGTTAAGTTCATCCCCACATGACCATAAGAGATGACTTGTCATATTCTTAGAAAATTGTTAAGGTGCTCATTTCAATTTAAACCATCAATTTGAAATGAATTTTTATTTCGTCACCATACTTGAACAAGGAACAAATTCATTTACCAAATTGACTAAGGAAGTGGATGGCAGTCCGCATCGTGGGAACCTAATTAGAAAACCACTTGTCTTAGTCACCAACAAGACAAACCAAATTTCATTAGGTAATTAAGTGGAACGCTACTCGTATTATGTGGACCTAATTAAAGAACTACTTGTCTTGCGCATCAAATCGATCAAATCTTATGTTTTAAAATTTTAATAGTGCAAAATATAAAATTTTAGCAAGAGAATATAACAAAACGTTTTCCATTTTAGTTTTATTTTATCATGCATATAGCGAACATAGGATCTTATAACATACAATAATTTTGTATGATCTCATGAACATACAATAACCATGTCGATTATAATTTTGTTTTATTAACATGCAAGTAATGAACGTAGGATCTCATAACATAAAGTAAGCATGTCGCTTAATAATTCGCAATAATATTTAAATGGGTAACATTTACGTTTATATAGCCATTGTGAAAAACATGTCCATTTTCGAAATTATACATAAAATAACTAAGGTCCCAAAGATACCCACACTCTCAAATATACATTTCATAATATCCTAGCTCTCTTTCCGTTATGGGAGCTCGCTGCATTCCAATAATGCAAAAATATTAATGAAATCAACCTTTACGAACACGGAAAACATTCTTTGCGTTAGTTTTGGGATCAAAAAGAATAATCGAATTTATTTATATCATATCGATCAGTCTGCATGCTATATATATAAAGCGAAAAATGGATTTCTAGACTGTGAGATGTGGAGATCAAGGGTTGAGATTGAATGATGATTCCCTCTCTTCAATAAATGCAACAAATAAACTTTTAATATCAATTGTTGATTTTCAAATCCAAAGATGTAATCACAAATAAGTCTATTTGAGATTAACCACGAATTCACCAAACCCATATATAAATAATATAATCAAATAATTACTCTTTTTGTTCAATTCTGCAAAACATAATACTACGAAATACTAACACATGTACGACTAAAATTTGTTCAATACATGTGCTCCCAAATACTCTAATTAATATTTAATAACCAAATTTCTAAGGGTTTATGAAAGTACTTTATTGGATTTGATGAATTAAAAATTTACTAACATGTGTGGTCAAGTGTGCTTAACGTTAACAGATGCTCTGTCAGACGTTGAGTATTAGAATGCCATGATCAAATTGGTAAATGCTCTAGGAAGAACGATAGTTAAAGATCAGATAAGTTTTCCGTGGAAACTCTACACAGAACAATTGATCTAGCGATAGATAAGACCTACACGTGGTTTGAGATGCCGAAGTTATGAGAATCTGCGCAGCTGTGTTCAGATCAATTATCAGAATTATTCAAAAAGGAGTGCATACTGTAAACAATAGATAGACTAGTGGTTGAATTAGACTTCAGGAGGAATCTGCTCAAAGGTTCATTTGATATTGAAGACTCAGTCAAAGATAAAAAAGAACGCGTGATATGACTTGTTGAAAAATAAATTGGGGTTTTTTGGAGAGCAAGTCTCAAGCCTTGGTCTGTATAAGGCATAAGACTACAGAGAGAAAGCATTGAAAGAATTCACTTCTATTTTTCACATCTATGAATCAAAGCGCTCAAAGTTTTTCTGTCTCGCTCTTCTGCTCAAGAAAACTTTAAAGTGTTAATCAAGATTCAGTTTTCTTTGAAATATTATGAAGAAGATGATGACTGGTGCAAGTCATCTTACTCTATGAGTCTGTTCTATTTGACAATGTGTTGAGATTGGTTGCTGGATCATGCGGGGATTATCTAGTGATAGATTTTTTGAAATCTGATTGTGTGTAAAGGTTATTGAGGGATCCTGAAAACTCAATCTATTGAATTGTCATCCGAAGTGATCTGGTGGTTTCCCTTTTTTGTTAGTACATTGCTAACAAGAGGAAGAGTGGATTAAATTCAAATGAGTTCGTTAACATTGATTTGAGTCCGAACCACTATAAATTATGTATTCTTTTTTGTCTTTATTTTCGTTTTTTCAATCATTGTTCATTCACTGGTCTGATCAGAATGAAGATTCTATTACTAAGAATTCTGACTAATCACTGTTTGGTCATCGATCTGATAGGTTAGATCATACATTCATATCTTATCTGTTTGGTAGACGAGTTGAACACGAATTCTTGATTGATATCTATATATCAGTAATTTGGTTGGTTTAGTTGATAGATTTATCATCTTCTCAATTCTGGAGTCAAATTGTTTGATTGTGGACAAAGTTGTGTATCCAATCTGTTTCACACTTATTAGTATTTTCCGTTGTATAGTTAGAATTTAATAATAGAACTTTTTAGAACAACTTATTCATCCGACCTTTTGGTCTGATCAGAATGAAGATTCTATTACTAAGAATTCTGACTAATCACTGTTTGGTCATCGATCTGATAGGTTAGATCATACATTCATATCTTATCTGTTTTGTATCTATATATCAGTAATTTGGTTGGTTTAGTTGATAGATTTATCATCTTCTCAATTCTTGAGTCAAATTGTTTGACTGTGGACAAAGTTGTGTATCCAATCTGTTTCACACTTATTAGTATTTTCCGTTGTATAGTTAGAATTTAATAATAGAACTTTTTAGAACAACTTATTCATCCGACCTTTTGGCTGTTCCCATTATAATCACGAACTTACAGTTTAAGGTCTTGGCTTCATCTTCGTTCATGACATTTTAGCCTTCCATGCCCAGATCCCATATATTCCATGTCTTAGGCTATATCCTTGACGCGCCGATAGCACCATCATGTCACATCCACGGTGAGTTGCATTGAAGGATGAAGAACCCAGTGCATGACCCAATGATCCCTTCGAACCAAAGCATCATTCAGGACGAATTTCAGAATCGACGACATCCCATCGCGGCTCTGATTCGTCATTGGATTTTCGATCTCTCAACACCCGATATGGCTCTCCGAGCTCTGTTTTACCTAGAAATATATTTGATTGATTTATGGGATGAACCATGTGGGGTATCATTTTCCCCACCAAAACCAATTGAATGAGATTTAAATTTGAAGTTTGTCCTCAGGCACGATTTCTAAAATCATAGCTCTATGACAACATCGATCCTCATAAGGCACAATCTGATCCTTCATCACGGTGAGAGCTTCATTGTAAAGCTCATCACTCGTTTGTACCCTTCGAATCCACCGATTCTAACAACAGTGAATCCCGACGCGATCAAATCATCGCATCTCTAGTTCATAAATGGCAATTGGCTTTGTAACATCCCTGATTTTTATACCTACATTTTAATAATTCAATATGGATTTGTTAGTATGAAATTAGATGATGAATATATTACAAGATGGATTGATATATAATTCGAAGATGATTACAGATTATATTTTGTCATTTTAAAAATATGATTTAATTATGTGAAAACATATAAAATTGAAAGATGGTTTGGACTTCTTTATTCTCGGAACGTGCGGGAGTTAGTTTAGGGAAGAAAAAGAGAAGAAAATAGGGATTTTGATATGATATTGAGCCCGGACTATATATATGCTTACATGGTTCCTTAAACTGCTTCTAGGATTTTGGGTTTCGTGGCTGATCAAAACTATGAAAGCAAAAAAATAAAGATCAAGTGAGAATGGCTACGCATATAGGAGAAAGAGCAGGGCAACAAATAATGAGATGAATCAATTGATGTTCATGAGCGGAAAAGTGATGAGATTTTGGGAATACTATAATGAACACATTGTTGGTACGCGATTGTCATGTCTTTCTATTTTTCTTCGATCAGTCTTTAATCCCTTATTCATATTCTCCTTCTTTTGACTCTTGATATTTTTGACTCAATTATTTGATTGATCTCTGTCATTTATAGAATATATCGAGTTTATAGATTATATTAATAAGTATCCATAATATAAATCAGATCGTTTGATTGATTAGATATCTTTATTGTTGGTTTTATATGAAGATTAATCGGTTCGTTAATCTGAACAGTGATAAGGGAATTGACGGGTTATTATTTTTGCTATCTTTTACTATGCTCATGTTCATGATTTTTTAGGGCATGCCGCACATGACGTGGACATGGACCCAAGATTAAATGAGTTTTTGGCAAAAGGCTTTCGGGATGAGCCAGTATAAAAATTTATCCCTATTTTATGGTCATTTGCTCAAATTAATGGATTCGATCTTTGGTTTATTTTAATTTGATATCCTCCATATTCTATTTCTTTGACTCGTCGTGACAACGTCTGATTTGTGGGTCTTATTTTCTTTGGTTATAAAATTTTTTTGACCCTCCACGGTCATGGTTGTCACTGTTGGGCTTGCGTTCATTTGTACTTTATTTTTGTTCGAATGTCTTCTGATTTTTATTTCATGAATCATGTTCCAAGTTAAGGTTGATCAGATTTTAGTGAGAGATTGATGAATTATGGACATATCATAGAGAAGTATAAGTTGATGTAAAGGTTTACCCTCGACATATTATAGAGATGTATAAGTTGATGTAAAGGTTTACCCTACCGATTGCATTTTAACTATACAATATTTAATGTATATTAAGTTTGGGGATGTTTGTGTTGGATTATAACGACTTACTTGGATTATGGGTTGTATTTCATGATTCACGTGCCATCACTCTTTTTGAAAATTCCGAGGGTGACATGCTCGCTATTGTTACTGTGATTGCCCAGTCGATCCCGAGGTGCAATTTTAACCATTGTCTCCTTCTGATAAGAATGTACAATCCCTTCATTTGTATAAAAATTGATGATCAAAACTTAGGCGTATTAACCATGTTATTGTTAGTACGCTTAGGCTGTAAATTAGGTAGGTAGCTACAGTCTAAGTGAGATGCTGGAAAGCAAAAGACCACAGATGGAGAGCATTGTGTGGACCACAAGATGCAGACTACTAAAGAGAATTTCGGGTAAGCAACTAAGATATGCATGGGCAAGAAAAGACCTACAAATGCTTTAGGATGTAGGATTGAACCTGCAGATGAGGACCAACACAGCAATACAAGGACTGTATCAGATCTGGCTGTAGAAGAGGTTGCAGCAAAGACTGGGTATAGACTTGGTCTCAACAGTACTTAGCATAGACTAAGGTGTAGCAGACTGGAGTGCAGCAGATATGGTTGCTGACGTTGGTCAGAGGTCTGAGGTTCAGTCAAATCGAAGATTTGAAGTTCAAAGTATGATAGTATGAGGATCTGAAAAAAGGTGAGCTGTCAACATCAGTTGAGGTTCACATGTGACTAACTATCACATCAGATCCTGTAAATAAATCACGGATTCATTCCCTCAGTCTATAAAAGGGGATCGATAAAGGTCAGTGAGTAGAGCGGTTGAAAGAAAGATTAAGTGCAAGACTACAAAACAATCCAAGATTCAAAGCTACTGAAGTGAGTTGAACTGAGAAAGAAACAGTAAAAGAGTTCAGTAGTCCGCACAGAAGAACAAAAGTTACAACAGAGTCCAGTGAAGAATATATGCAAAGATCTAGGTTCTTAACCTTTTGACGAGTTAGCTACCTTATAAAAAGGGTTATCTTGTAAGTCATAAATAAGAAGATAGTGAACTCACCTGTTGGATTGACTAAACCGATCACCAAGGGAAGAGTGGACTAAGCGCTCGATTATTAGTTGATAACGAGTATCTGAACCAGTATAAATCCTGTGTTCTTTACTTCTTTTAATTGCTGTGTATTTTTAAAACTTTTAGATATTAACCACTATATCAAAATATAGAGACAAACTTACACACTTTGAACCTCTACTGCAGACTACCTGAGTTGCTCTGATAAAACTTATATCAACCTATTCACCCCCTCTAGGTTGAACCTGTAGATCTAACAATCGGTATCAGAGCCTAACTTTCTAGACCTAATAGTTTTGAAGAAAAAGGTCATATCTTTAGATTTAAATCTACAAGAAGTTACTAAGAATTTATTTTGTGAAGAAAACATGGCTCCTTCAAAGCTACCCAAGTGCCCCAACAGCAGAGAGCCACCAGCATGCTCATTCGATAAGTTTAATCACTAGAAGCTGGGATGCTTGCACACTTGGATTCAATAGATAAAAAAACAAATCCATGACATCATCAATGATGGACCATACACATCAAAGATGCTAGATCCAATAGATACAAACATTGAAGTAAACAAGCCTAAATCATTTTGGACAAGAGAGGATTAGGATCTAGTACTGATGGATAGAAGGGCAAGAAATCAAATATTCAAAGCTCTTGATGATGGCATGTTTGAGATAGTGGTTCATTAAATCACTGCAAAGGAAGCATGTGATGCTCTACTACTCAGAAATGAAGGAACGAATGAAATTAGAGAAAACAAGAAAGATGTCCGGATGGAGCAGTATGACTGGGTTTCAATGAAATCTGATGAGAACCTAACGAGTTTTTTTATGAGAGGTTCAATATATTCATCAACAATCTTAAAACTTTAGGAAAGACTTTTGATAATAAGGAAGTCAACCTAAAGTTCATGAGATCACCTAGTGAGGTCTGGGGGATAAAGACCACGGTAATAAGGGAGTCCAAAGATCTAGCCAAGATGTCGTGACCACAACTGTATAGTGTGCTGCATACATACAACTTAGAAGTTAAGTAGAACTGGCAACCAAGAAGAAAACTCTAGCTGTCAAGGCTCAAGAGAAAATCCTGAGATCAAAGACAGAGGAAGAAACGAGTGATACCTCGTCTGCAAGTGAACATGTTATATAAGAAGAACTTGCACTGATGGGCAAGAAGTTCAGAAAATTGTTCAAAAATCTCAAATGCTCAGCTCTGTCTCAAGGTAAAAAATAAAGAAATGCAACAGGTGTTTGACGTTTCTAACTCAGACACCACTTTAGAGGAATTGAAAGAAGCACTTCAAAAACCTCTAAAAGCTTATTTCCCTTTCAAGGGGAAATAAAGAGAATTTCAAGGCGATTGTAAATCTCAAAGAGAAATACAATTTAGCATACAAAGAGATCAACAATAACCTAGCCAAGGCTGAGGATGATCTACAGAAATCATATGAAAAATAAAAGTTTCTTAATGTAGTAGTGGAAACACTCACATTGAGGAATGTTGAGCTTCAAAAATAGGTAGATACATGGAATTGAAAGACCCTGAACTTGCAAAAAATGCTTAACATGGGTCAATCCTCACATGATAAAGTCGGCTTAGGTTACAAGGACTGGTGGAACAATCTCTCACATTTAAAAATGAATGATAATGTCATCACCAGTCAGAAAAAGGTAAAGCAGACCTTTGTAAAAGTCTTGTAGAAGAATAATGCCTCTACTGCACAAAAGATACAGAAGAATAAACCTTCTACTGCACAAAAAGTGTAGAAGATTAAAGCCTTTGCTACCCAAACCCAAAAGATTAAATCCTTGAGCAGGGCACTGTCACGAGCTAGTATAAAACACAACAAGAGCAGATGGTCTGGATTCATAGGATTGAAGACAAGAAAAGGCCATACATACCTCAGTATGGAACAAAACTTCCAATACTGTATGGAGAAAACCATATGTGAAGTCTATCTGTACTTGCTTAATACACCAAAAGAGGTCAACCAATACTGTATGGAGAAAACCATATGTGAAGTCTATCTATACTTGCTTAATACACCAAAAGAGGTCAATAAATCACCCAGGACAACCAGACCAAGGGCCTACTACTACACTTGTGACAAACCTGGTCACAAGTCATTCGAATGTTGAAACTCACACAAGAAAATAATTCAAGTGTGGATTCCCAAGACTAACAAGGACCCATACGAGTGGGTACTATGTACAAGTTTTTCATTATTTTATTGTAGGAACAACAAGATGAAACATGATATCTAGACAGTGGATGTTCTGCACATATGACAGGAAACAAAAGCATCCTTTAGGATTATAAAAAAGAACAAGGACCTCTAGTCATCTTTGGAGGAGGAATGGCAGGTAAAACTAAAGGATATAGAACCCTTGGTACATGTTCTTTAATCTTTTGAGATGTAGCTTATGTCAAAGACTTAGAACATAACTTACTTTCCATTAGTCAGTTATGTGTTAAAACTATTCATGCCAAGTAAGAGACAAAGTCACACAAGAAGTCGAACTGATAGGAATCAGAAAGGGAAATATTTATGCAGTAGACTTTGCCTTATCACGGTCAGATCATATAACATGTTTTTATACAAAAGGTGCTGAAGACACAAACTAGCTATGGCACAAGAGATTAGCTCACTTAAATTTCAAAACTATAGCCAGACTATCCTAAGAAAATCTAGTGAGAGGTCCTCCTCAAATGAAATTTAGAAAAAATAAATTGTGTAGACTATGTCAAGAAGACAAGCAGACAAAAGTAAGCTTCAAACCTCAAAATTTATCAGAATCTTGTAGAATTCTGGAGCTATTGTATATGGAACTTTTTGGTCCAATAAAAGCAGAGAGCTTAAATAGAAACAAATATATCCTGGTAATAGTAGATGATTATTCAAAATACACATGGGTAATATTCTTGCACAAAAAGAGTTAAACTTGCAATCTACTAACTAGATTCCTAAGCCAAGTTCAAAATGAGAAAGGCATTGAAGTAAGTATTCATTAAAGTACTTTTCATCGTAGGACTTCAAGTATTCATTAAAGTACTGGTCAAAGTCGGACTCGAAGTATTCATTAAAGTACTTTTCATCGTAGGACTTCAAGTATTCATTAAATTACTGGTCAAAGTAGGACTCGAAGTATTCATTAAAGAAGGAGTTTGGTTATGAAATGAGTGAACAATTGGCAGCCTTTTACTTCCGCGGAATGGCTACTTGGGTTGGAAGCTTACCGGAACATGAAGATAGCCATGTGTTTTGGTGTGAAACCCCGCGACGTCATTCGTGCATTCTCTTTTCAAGGTATAACTGTCCTGATGAGGCCAACTAACTACTGGTAGAGGTCTACCTTGATGTTAGGAGTCCCCTGGGAATAGTGATGAGAGTCATAACTCGTCGGAGAGTCGATTAGACAAGAATTGATAAAATTGAAAATAAAAAAGGAGTTATTAGAATGATAAAAAAAAACCAGAAAAGATTGGGAAACGCTCTCCCTAGTCCAAAGGATAGTTGAAAAAAGAGGAATAAAATGCATTTAGACAAAAAATGGTAGAAAAACAAAAATCATAATCATTGGTCGTCCATTTTTTTATTGCTTCTTTTTCTTTTTTTAAGTTTATTGGTACTCGAAAGTACGCAAACTTATTGGTCTAGGGACCGAACAGGCTTTTTGAATCTTTTTTTCTGTCTGAATCAATTGCCAATGCTTTGTCGAGTTAAAGGCATCTGACCCGAGTAGCATGGGGCATGTGGAATCCCGTGTGAATCAGCAAGGACCACCTTGCAAGGCTAAATACTCCTGGGTGACCGATATCGAAGTAGTACGTTCTTCTATCTATCTCAACAGGAGGGATGCGCGCGACTGTGGTTTTCAAACTAATAGGGGCTTACGTCAACAAACATGTCGATCCGAATGAATCATCCTCTCCACAGAGGTCATGCCTGCTGGGCAAGAGGATAGCAAGTTTGAAATTCTATCTTGGCATAAACATAATTTCTCAACATCTAGAACACCTCAACAAAATGATGTAGCAGAAAGAAAAAACAGGACACTTATAGCAACAACTAGGTCAATGCTTGCTAATGCAAACTTACCAAAAGGTTTCTGGATAGAAGCAATAAACACTACATGATATATTCAAAATAAATGCATTACACATAAGTTGCATAAAAAGACTCCTTATGAATTATGAAAAGGAAATACACCAAATGTCAAATACTTTCATGTTTTTGGATACAAATGCTATATACATAACAATAATAAAAATCATCTAGAGAAATTTGATCCCAAGACAGACAAGGAAATCATCTTAGGATAATCCAAAACTAGTAAATCCTTTAGGGTATACAATGTCAGAACACAGACAGTTGAGTAGTCAGTTCATGAGTCCTTTGATGAATCTGAAATATCCATACGTAATGCTAATGTCTTTGATGAGGAATGTGAGTGCATAGATGAGGAAACACAGGATGCAGACGAAGGTCTTAAGGCTACAGAAAAGGAAGAATCATCTGCACAAAATGAAGGAACTATAAATTAGTAGATCCAAAACAATCTATCATGCAACAATAACTGAAACACACGACTGATGAATAAGACAAAGAAAGATGGATCAAGGCACACACATAGGATGACATCATTGGAGACAAGGATACACCTGTGTAGACTAGAAGAGCAACAACCAGAGAATGCCTATCTACATGCTTCATATCAGAAATGGAACCAAAGACAACAAATAAAGCTCTAAGTGATCCAAACTGGGTTGATGCCATGCAAGAAGAATTGAATGAGTTTCAAAGAAACAAAGTATGGTATTTGACATCAAGGCCCAAAAAGTTGTTGGCTGCAAGTGGGTGTTCAAAAATAAAACTAATGAAAATGGAACAGTCATTAGAAACAAAGCTTACCCACAAGAAGAGCGAATCGATTTTGATGAGACTTTGTCGCTGTTGCAAAACTGAATTTTATAAGGATGCTCCTTGGCTATGCTACATATCAAGGATTCAAAATCTATCAGATGGATGTGAAAAAGGCATTTCTAAATAGAGAACTGCAAGAGGAGGTATATGTTGTAAAATCTCCTAGTTTTGAAGACTTTGAATACTCAAGACATGTTTACAGGTTAGACAAGGCATTGTATGGACTGAAACAAGCTCCAAGGGCATGGTATGAAACTCTCTCAGCTTTTCTATGTGAAAATAAATTTCAGAGATGGAAGGTAGACACCACCTTATTCCTTAAAAAAATATAAAGAACATATATTATTAGTGCAGATTTATCTTGATGACATTATATTTGGTTGCAATAATAATAAACTCTGTGAGAGATTTACTGCATTAATGAAATCCAAATTTCAAATGAGTTTAATTGGAGAATTGAAATACTTTGTAGGACTTCAGGCACAATAGTTACGAAGTGGGATCTTCATAAATCAATCTAAGTACCAAAAAAAACACAGTTAAAAAGTATCGATTGGAAAATACAAGCCAAGGGAAGACTTCCATGAGTATAGTAATAAAAATAGATAAGGATGAAAGTGGGAAGAAAATAAGTCAAACAATGTATAGAGGTATACTAGGCTCACTGTTATACCTTACTACAAGCAGACCAGACATCCAATACTCAGTCTGTGTATGTGCTAGGTATCAATCTGATCCCAAAGAATCCCATTACACTGTAGTTAAGAAAATCTTGAGATATCGCAAAGGGACTCCAAATCTGGGTGTACATCCTAGGGAATCAGATTTTATACTAATAGGCTATTCATTGAACTCAAGTGTTCCACTGAACAGGAAGTGAGGCTCTTTAGGTCTCGTTGATCTGCTAACTTCGTTCTTTTGGAGTTCAACCAGCTGATGAATCTCCCCTTCGGTCATTCCAGTTATGTCACCAATTAGCGTTTGAGATTGGTCTAGATTGATCTGGTATAGAGTTTTGGGTCCTTGAGGAATTAGCTTTGGTCTAGCAGACCGTGTAATTCTTCTTGTAGTCCTTGCTGGCGCCTCTTTACTCAGTGTGGGTGCTGGTGTTGTTCTTGGCCTCTTGATTGATAGATTATGTTGTGACACAAACTCCTGAATTAGTTTGTCGCTTTCAATCTTCTTCTTCATCATGGCTCGAGTCCATTCTGCAAGCAGCTGGGAATCTATAACTTTCTACTGTAGTAGGTTTGCCTTGACTGCTTTGACCATCTTCACAACTGATTCAATGATCTTTTCAAGAGAGGGTCTTTCTTGAGTTGATGGTGTTGTAGTCCATATGGCAGTGGCAGTGATGGGTTGGTCATCTACAATTTGTGAAGTCTCTATTCTACTGCCTAAGAACGGAACAATTGTTGTTGTGGTTGTTGGCTCTGTTGCAAGGGGTCTGATAGTAAGAGTTGGTGCAGTAGAGTCCACAGAGAATGGCTCCATCTGAATAGCTGACATTTTGGCCTCAATTTCCCTTATTTCGTCATGAGAGTAGCCTTCTGCAATAAGCCTTTGTCTGAATTCTACTCGAGATCCTTCCCTTATCTCCTGAAAGCTTACTTGGGCTTCCAAGATTAGAGTCTTCAAATCTTCACTTGCTCCTGCCTTGAGGAATTGAATTGCTATATTTGCATAATGAAGGGCTGCAATCTCTGGTTCTTTTGGTGGTATTTTTTATGAAGAGGGCTCAGCTATTAGCCTAGTCTGCAGTACTGTAGACTGATCAATGACTTCCTCAGTCTGTACTATTACAGATTAGGCTTCTTCTTCATTGATTTTGATTTGTTCTGCAGCCGGTCTGTCGGATATTGTTTACTCATCCGAGGTATGTACAATGAATTTTCTCCTTGTAGTCTTCGGTTTTGTCAACTTCTGTTGGGCTGGCTTCTTCTTGGTCTGCTTCTTTGCAGATTGAGTCTGTGCTGCAGTAGTCTGCACTACTACAATAGTCTGCTTTGCCTTGTGTCAGGTCTTCACTTCCAAAGTCTTGGGTGGCTGGACTATAGGCTTCTTTGTCAGTCTTGAGGGTGCTTTTCCTATCTTTTTTACGTTGATTTGTTTGGATAGGTTCCATGACTATCCTTCTTTTTCTGAGAGGTTCATCTTCTGTTTGAGAAGCATACTGATTATTCTTTCGAACAGTGGTAGTCTTGCTCTCACCGATCTTGCAAGTTGATACATGAGTAAACTGGCCCAGTTTACTCTTGTTTTTGTAAGGATGACACACATAATCTCCTGTTGATCGGAGGTTATTTGGTCCTTGCTGAATTCTCTGGAGAGAATGGCTTTCTTCACGATGTCAGCAAGCAGTTTGTGCTCTTTGGATAAGAATCTTTTCATGGTCCTTATTCCTTCATTCCATTTGTCTTGACTTAGCATGGCTTGTAGTCCCAGCTCGACGACTTCAGATGGAATGATCCTTGTATCTTCATTTGGGAGATTGAAGCATTGTGCAAGGTCATTAGGGTTCACCTAGATGGTTATTCCTCTTGCAGTAGAGTTGTAAGTGATTTGCTGCAGACTGTCTGCAACTTGTGCCTTCTTGATGAAGTCCAAAACTTCATCATCATATATTATGCTTGTTCGCTCACACAGAGGTTTGAGTCCAACTTCTTCGATCAGGTCTGCTATATCTCTGACTTCTTCTTGCTCATCATGGATTGAATTGAAGTCAAACACCACACCTGTTTGAATTTCAATTCTTCTTAAAGGACTCCTCTGAGATTCTGAGGATTTCTGACTTTTCTTTGCTGAGTTGGATGGTGTGTTGGCCATTGTAAAATGATTTGAAAGAATTGTGATGTTTTTGGAAATCGAATTGAAGTGATTTGAAAGAAATTAGGGTTTTGACTTCGTGGAGTAGAGCGCTCGAGAGTTTAGAGAGAAAGAGAGAGTTTGAACTTTTGTTAGGGAGAGAGAGAGATTAGAGAGTAAAGTGATTTTCTAATTAGAAATCTATAGTTTTATACTTGTTTGATAAATATAACCGTTGTCAGTGCTTTTTCTAGTCGTTGCACAGTAACATTTATTAATTGACCATTATGCGTTATTTTAGGAAAGGAGTTATTTAACGTTTAGAAACTGATTTTATTTCCTAAAATAGATGCAGTAGAGCACTATTGATTGTAGTCTGCACTCAACTTATTAACTGAGCAGTGGTGTAATAGAGCTAGTATGCATTTTTTATGAGCGATGCAGTCTGCATTCTACACATGTATTAGAGCAGAAAAGCATTTTTGGCCAATTTTATTATTGTAAATCAAGTATACCCAATTCTCCTCGAAATTGAATGAACTTGTTTTCATCAAGAGGTTTTGTAAAAATGTTTGCAATTTGCTTTTCTGTTGGAATGTATTCTAATTTAATATGACCTTTCTGCACATGATCCCTCATAAAATGATATCTGACATCAATGTTCTTGGTTCTTGAATGAAAGACTGGATTTTCTGAAATAGCTATTGCAGACGTATTGTCACAAAATATAGAGGTTTTAGAAAGTGTTGTACCGTAGTCTGCAAGTTGTGACCTCATCCATAATATTTGTGCAGTACAGCTTCCAACAGTAATATATTCTGATTCTACAGTGGAAGTGGACACAGTAGTCTGCTTCTTGCTAAACCATGATATTAATCTTGCTCTAATGAATTGACATGATCCACTTGTGCTTTTTCTGTCAACTATACATCCTGCAAAGTCTGCATCTGAATAGCCTATTAGTGTAAAATCTGAATCGTTAGGATACCATACACCAAGGTTTGGAGTTCCTTTGAGGTATCTTAATATTCTCTTTACTACAGCGTAGTGAGATTCCTTAGGATCAGATTGATATCTTGCATAGACACACGCTGCATATTGAATGTCTGGTTTGCTTGGAGTAAGGTATAACAGTGACCCTCTAATACCTCTATACATTGTTTGATTTATTTTCTTTCCAGATTCATCCTTTTCTATTCTTATTGATGTGCTCATTGGGGTCTTCATATGACTAGCATTATCTAATCCATACTTTTTGATAGTATTCCTTAAGTATTTGGATTGATTTAAGAAAATTTCCCTTTTTAGCTTTTGTACTTGCAATCCTAGAAAATATTTTAGTTCTCCCATTAAGCTCATTTGAAATTTTGATTTCATTAGTTCTGCAAATCTTTCACAAAGCTTATCATTAGTGCAGCCAAATATAAAATCATCTACATATATTTGTACTAACAATATGTGTTCCTTATGTTTCTTTAAGAACAGAGTGGTATCAACCTTACCTCTTTACAAGTTATTTTCACAGAAAAAAGTTGATAGAGTTGCATACCATGCCATAGGTGCTTGTTTTAACCCATATAATGCCTTATCTAACCTATATACATGATCTGGATATTCATAATCTTCAAAGCCAGGAGGTTGTTCGACATAAACTTCCTTTTGTAGCTTTGCATTCAGAAATGCACTTTTTACATCCATCTGATAGACTTTAAATCCTTGATATGCTGCATATCCAATGAACATTCTTATGGCTTCTAATCTTGCTACTGGTGCAATGGTTTCGTCAAAATCAATTCCTTCTGCTTGTGAGTATCCCTTTGCAACTAATCTAGCCTTATTTCTGATGACTGTACCATTTTCGTCAGACTTGTTTCTAAACATCCATTTGTATCCTACAACTAGATAGTTTTTAGGTCTTGGTGTGAGATACCATACCTTATTTCTTTTGAAATCATTTAGTTCTTCTTGCATTGCATCCACCCAGTTTGGATCATTTAGAGCTTCATTTATTATCTTAGGTTCTATTTCAGATATGAAACAGCTAGCCAGGCATTCTACATTTGTTGCTCTCCTAGTCTGCACAGTTGCATTGTTATCTCCTAAAATATCATCCTGTGTATGTGCCTTAATCCATCTTCCTTTGTCTTGTTCATGTGATTATAATTGTTGTTGAGGTTGTTCTTGTGTATCTGCTCCAGTGTTATCATGTGCAGACGACTCTTCCTTGTCTGCAGTATTAATGATTTCTTCTGCAGTCTGTTCATTGCATGCACATTCTTCATCAAATACAGTAGCATCTCTTGGGAATGTTTCTTTTTCATCAAATGATACATGAATTGATTCCTCAACAATCTGTGTTTTCCTATTGTATATCCTAAATGCCTTGCTGTTTGTTGAGTATCCTAAGAAGGTTGTCTCATCTGCCTTAGGATCAAATTTCTGTAAATAGTTTTTATCATTGTTATGTATATAGCATATGCATCCAAAGGCATGAAAGTATTCTACACTTGGTGTTTTTCCTTTCCACAGTTCATATGAGGTTTTCTTATAAAGCTTGTGAATTGTGCACCTATTTTGGATATAGCAGGCTGTGTTTACTGCTTCTGCCCAGAAGCTTTTAGATAGGTTTGCATCAACAAGCATTGTCCTAGTTGCCTCTATGAGTGTCCTATTCTTTCTCTCAGTCATCCCATTTTGTTGAGGTGATCTAGGTGCCGAGAAATTGTGCTTAATTCCATTATCATTGCAGTAGACATCTATTCCTGTCTGATCAAACTCAGTACCATGATCGCTTTTGATTGTAATTACTTCTATCCCTTTTTCATTTTGGATTTGTCTAAGGAACCTTGTTAGCAGACTGCATGTTTCACTCTTTTTATGTAGGAACATTACCCAAGTATACCTAGAGTAATCATCTACTATAACTAGAATATATCTTTTCTTGCTTAAGCTTTCTATCTCAACTGGACCAAAGAGGTCCATATACAGTAATTCAAGAATCCTAGTTGATTCTGAAGAGTTTAAAGGTTTAAAGCTTGTTCTAATCTGCTTTCCTTCCTGACATTGTCTGCATAACTTATCCTTCTTGAATTTTATTTGTGGGAGTCCTCTTACTAGGTTTTCTGAGGATAATTTTGCTATGGTTTTGAAGTTCAGATGAGCTAGCCTCTTGTGCCACAACCAATTCGTATCTTCAGCTTCTTTAGTATAGAAAAAAGTAATTTGTTCTGACTGTGAAAAGTCGAAATCTACTGCATATATATTCTTTTTTCTAATTCCTAGTAATTTGACTTCTTTTGTCATTTTATTTATTACTTGACATGTATTGTGAGTAAATGACACATCATAGTTCTTATCACATAACTGACTAATGAATAGCAGGTTATGTTCTAAGCCCTTGACATAAGGAACATCTCTAAAGATTAAAGAACATGTACCAAGGGTTCCGTAACCTTTAGTTATACCTACTTTCCCTCCTCCAAATATGACAAGTGGTCCTTGCTCTTTTCTGAAATTCTTAAGATTGGATTTGTCTCCAATCATATGTCCTGAGCATCCACTGTCCAAGTACCATATCCCTTTTTTCTTTTTCTGTAATGAAAACATAAAGAACTTTGTACATGGTACCCACTCGTCTAGGTCTTATTGGTTAGTTTTTGGAACCCATACTTGAACTATCTTTTTATGTGTGTTCCAGCATTCAAGTGATTTGTGGCCAAGTTTGCCATAGGTAAAGCAGTAGTCCTTTGGTCTTATGCTTTTCAGTGGTCTGCTTCACCTGGTCTGCTGCTCTTTACATGAGCATGTGTGTCTCAAGTATGATTTTCTCCATATTGATCTCAAGGAGTTATTCCATACTGAGTAGTTGGGTGTATGTTGAGATTCATGGGGTCCATCTCTAAACTGCATTTGAGAGTTTCTTACTCTCTTCTTACTATTCATATATACAGGTAGTCTGCTCCAGCTCTTTTGAGGCTGAGTAGTAGAGATCTTATTTTTCATTACAGATCTCTTGAGAATATTGTTCCTTTTAAGAATTGCTGGTGCAGCTGAGTTATCTCTACTTTGCATGGTTTGTGCAGTAGAGTGTTGACTCTAATACACATATTCTGCAATATAGGCTTTCTTCGTTTGTACCTCTGCTGCAGTAGATATATTGGTCTGCTTGTCTTTCTTGGTGATTACCTTTTTATCCTTATTATTATTTAACCAATCATTGTATCCTATCCCAGTTTTATAATGGGAGGATTGACCTATATTGATTAGTTTTTATAGATCTAAGGTCTTGCCATTCCAGGCATCTACCTGCTTTTGAAGCTCATTGTTTCTCAAGGTAAGTGTTTCCACCAGTACATTGAGAAGTTTCACTTTTTCATCAGCTTCTTTCAGTTTTTCTTGAGCATTGATTAGACTATTTTTAGTCTCTTCATTTAAATCGTATTTCTCCCTGAGAGTTGCAATTTGCTTAAGATTTTCCTTATTTTCTTTTAGAAGAGAAATGAAGCTTTCAGAGGTTTCTTGAAGTGCCTCCTTCAATTCCTCTGTAGTAGCTTCTGAGTCAGAAAGATCAAATACCTGTTTTTGTTCTTCTTTTTTTTTCCATGAGGCATAGTTGCGCATTTGACATGATATCTTCATCATCAGAGTCTATATCGCTCCATGTCTTTGCTGCATATGCCTTGCTTCTTTCCTTCTTCCCAAGGGTGACTTTGTTGTGGTCCTTTTTAAACCTTGGTGCAGACGAGTCTTGAGTTGGTCGTCTGCACTGAGCAGCAAAGTGACCTGGTTTGTCACAGTTGTAGCAAATTTCCTTGTCTGCATCTTTGGTTTTTGAGGGAAAGTTCTTTCTGAAGGTTTTCTTTTTGAAAAGCTTTTTGAACTTCTTCCTCATTTGTGCCAGTTCTTCTGATAGATCTTCTTTACTTGCAGATGAGGTGTCACTGTTCTCCTCTTCTGCCATTGATTTCAAAACTCTTTCTTGAGCTTTGAAGGCTAAGGTTTTCTTTCTTGCGCTATCAATCTGCTTCTTCTGCTCAACTTCAAGATTATAGTTGTGCAGAACACCATAAAGAGTAGAAAGGGACATCTTTGTTAGATCTCAGGATTTTCTTATTGCAGTTGTCTTTGTATTCCTGATCTCTCCAAAAGATCTTACAAACTTAAGATTGATTTCCTTATTTTCGAAAGTCTTTATTAAGGTTTTGAGATTGTTGATGAGAATGTTGAACCTTTCAAAAAAGGTTGTCAGATCTTCATCAGACCTCATTGAGACCAGCTCATATTGTTGTATCAATACATCCTTATTGTTCTCTCTGATCTCATTAGTTCCTTCGTTTCTTAGCATTAGAGCTTCCCATGCTTCATTTGCTATCTTGGTATGAACCATAATTTCCAACATGTTGTCATCTAGAGATTTGAAGATTTGATTTAGAGCTTTTCTCCCAACTATCTCTAGATCCCAGTCTTCTCTGGTCCAGAGGGACTTTGGCCATTGTACTTCTTTTGATGAGTCCTTTGGATCTGGCATCATTGGAACACTTGGTCCGTCCAGGACAATATCTTGCATCCTCTCATCAATGGAGTTGAGATGTGCAAGCATACTCAGCTTCCAGTGGTTGAACTTATCGAAAGAGCAAGTTGGGGATTCTCCACTGTTCGGACATTTCGGAAATTTTGGTGGTGCCATAATAATCTTTACACAAGCAAACTGTTAGTAACTTCTTTGCAAATATAATATGTGACCTTTTCTTTCTAATAACCATTAAATCTGGAAAGTTAGGCTCTGATACAAATTATAAGGTTTGAGTTTCAACCTAGAGGGAGGGGGGAATAGGTTGTTCGAGATTTTATTAATCTTTTCTGCGGAATAATGATATTGTGCAGACTAGTATTGTGTGCAGACTAATCAGGTAGTCTGCAGATGATACTATCTGGTCTGCACTAGAGATTTGTAAGTCCTTGAGTCTATATCTCGAGATAGGCTGTGATAATTTGTAAAATCAATTCTAAGTATCAGTATAATGAAAGCAGTAAGTGGACACAATATTTATATTAGTTCAAACACTCGATATCAAATGATGATCGAGAGCTTAGTCCAGTCTTCCCGTGATGACTAGTCTAGTCAATCCAAGAGGTGAGTATCACTATCTTCTTGTTTTTTGTTTACAAGAAACTTTCCTTTTACAAGTTATCTAACTCGTACGAAAAGCGAAGAACCTAGAGATTTTGCACAGATCTGAACTCTGGACTCTGCTGGAAGATTTTGTTCTTCTGCAGACTAGTGACACTTTCGATTATATCTTCACGACTTGGCTTTCTTGAGTAATCTTTTTGTTGCTAGATTGCTTTGCACTCTTTGCTTTTCAATCAACGTTCAACAACAACACTTCTCAATAAGCCTCATCGATTCCCTTTTAAAGGCTCAAGGAACGAACTCTTTTTGCAATGTACTATTCCCGGCAGTCCACTCATGTTCCTCATTATCTCGTTTCTGATGTTGGCAGACCACTGATGTCTCCACTATCTCGTTTCTGATGATGGCAGTCCACTGACTTCAGAATCAGTGCCGTTGATACTTTAACTTGAATCTTCACTTGACGTTACCCTCTGACCCCACACTGGCAATCATCTCTACTGTAATTCATATTGCTGCATGATCTCGTCTGCACATAGTCTCTGTTGCAACATCTCGTCTGCACATAGTCTCTGTTGCAACATCTCGTCTGCACAGTCTCTAATTCAGTTTATGTCTTATCGTGTTGGTCCTGGTTTGCAACCTCAGTCTTTTGTTGTGAAGCCTTCATGTTCTTTCGTTGCTTGTCAATATACTAGTTGTTCATCCAAAGTCTTCATAGTAGTATGCATCTAGTGGTCTGCACTAGGCCTCTGCATCTGCAACCATCTACACTCTTGCATCTAACCTAGACTGTAACTACCTACTTGACTTCTAGCCTGAACATCCAAACTATATTACTATTAATACATTTAAGTTTTGTTACATTAATTTCTATACAAACGAAGGGATTGCACATTCCTATCAGATGTGATTTTCATCCTCAGGATAGCACGTCTCGGATCTTTTGTTATGCATCACTTTACTAATATGCTTAATTCATGCTCGAAACAGCCTCGAATGCATCGGTATATCTTGAAAATCGTTCCAAAACGTCCTCGAACAACAACCTCATAATGTAATTAATGCACATGATCATTACCAAAATAATCAAGACCATTATCTATGCTCATCCTAAATTCCAGTCTTAATCACCATAATCATCATGAGATTTTCCATCATTCATCATTTACTTTACACTATGCTAAGAGGCCAAAAACAAAATATATAAAAAAAAATCAAATGACACCTTATGAGGTATAGTTATATTAGTTGTGGAACGACATAGAGTCTTACAAGGTATATTATCAGAAATGCATCTAACATTCATACCGAAGTAAACGATATACGTAACAAATATACTCTATAAAATCTAGATGGAAACGACAGCTGCAACTCTTAAGTCAAAAGCTTTTTCAAAAAAAAAAAAAGTAAAGAAAATCTTGGACTACAAGCGATACCTAATTTTTCGAAGTCTGATCTGATGCAATCCATGTATTGATATTTTGGTTCTTGTCTGCAAGTTCAATCGTAGATCATGAAGCATTGGTAGGTCTTTTATTGTCCACGTATGTCTTACCTGCTTGACCAAAATTCTCTGTAGTAGGCTGCATCTGATGGCCCACATAATGCTCTCCACTTTGGCCGTCTACTCTCCAGCATTTGACACAGACTGAGATACCAACCTAATTTTCAGTCTAAGCACACTAACAACATCATACGTAATACTATTAAGTTTTGTTCATCAATTTCTATACGAGTGGAGGGATTGTATATTTCAATCAATCTCCCCCTAAATTGATGCTAATAAAACTCCTATAAAACACCAAAAAATCTTTTCTCAAATCAAATCTATAATAAAAAACAAGCCAACAGTAGTATCAAAGCTTCAAATACAGATCCAAACTAAACATAAAGATATGACATAAAATAGCATTAACAAAGGAGATTAACCTTGAAAACTATGATAATTTTCGCACTCAACAGTACTACTAGGCAATGTATCTGTATTACTTAGTGGTATCTGGAGGGAATTTAGGTTTTTATGTGGTATCGTATGAAAAAAAATCTTTTATTTTTTAAACTTATGAAAATAAATCTTTAAAATGATTTCTACGGGAGGAGGGCGAAAGTTTGTCGGTGTCTGGATGAGTGTTCAATCTTCTGACATATACCTTTCTTAGTTAAATATTTACAACGAATCCACTCAAACGAGAACGCATATTAGTCTAAATAAGAACGCGAATGTCTCAAGTAAATTAGATCAATTAATTAGTCCGAGTTGAATTCAATACTCTCATCTAATATTCGTTATAATATTTTTGAAATTTATCTTTCTCTAAAAGATTCCATTTTTATTTGTATATTCATTTTGAAAAGTTTTCCACCTAAAAAATATTAAATCATTCGATGTTAAATTTTTTTTTTTTTAAAAAAAGAAATCATCATATGTTGACCTTAAATATCCAAGTAACAGGTGTCTCCTTCGGGAAAAATTAGTCAATGGTACCACCTAGTAAAATAATTACCTAATAAGTATCCAACACTCTATTTTCCAATGAAATATCGTTCTTTTTATTTGTAGCTTTTTGAACCCATGTATATTTTTGTTTTATATTCAAATCTACATTTTCCTTTTCTTTAAAATATTGCAAATGAGTTTCATATCTTTTTATTTTTAAGCAACCAATTCGCTCACGTTGTCGTCGTCGTCTTCAAAGAAGAAAATCTACTCTCCTACTCGCTCACCACCTCCACAACAACCCATCCGCATGCATAGTCCATCGTCGTACCTCCATCACAGATCCTCAGCCTATTGACGAGGATGATGTACTGATCATCGTCGTTGTTATTTCGTCATCATTCGACATCATTGTTAGTTCGTCGTCATCATTCGGCATCATTGTCAGTTCGTTGTCATCATTCATCGTCGTCGTTAGTTCGTCGTAGAGTTGGGCGGTGTGATGTCATTGATAATGACGAGGATGGCGTACTGATGTCGTTGTCGTTAATAAATCGTCGTCCTTCTTAGTCATTGCTGTCATCGTTATAGTCCATCATCGTTCTTAGTTCGTCGTGGTCATCCGTCGTCGTAGTTAATGCTTCGTGGTCGTCCGTCGTCGTCTTCTATGGTCTTTGTCGTTTGTGGTCGGGAAGATAGAGATATAATATTAATTTTTGTTTTGATTTATATTGATGATATGATAGAGATAATATAATTTTTTAAATTGAAAAAATAAATTTAAGTATGAATCATCTTATCCGTCAAAGATCTTGATATTATAATTCTTGGTTTATTTTCATTTATTTTTAAAATTGATATTTAATATTTACCGTAGATTTGATAAATTTTTGAATTAATTTATTATATCTTAAAATTCAACCTAAATAAATTGACTAATCTTTAGATATTATTGAGTTAATCTTTTTTCTTTCATTCGACTATTAATTATTTTAAAAAAAATTATTAATATTTAATTAAAATCATCGAATAAAATTTTGAACAGTTAATATTATTAGATCTTAGTTAAAGATACAGCCGTCTCTATTTATATGTATATAATATAGATTAGATTAGATTAATAGAAAAATGAATATTGTGAAAACTAATGTTTAAGTTATATCGAGATTTTTTTGGGATTAAAGTGAAATATTTTTAGATATGAAGGATTTTTTTCTTATTTCTCACAAAAATTCGACTACAGTGTACACAATAATAATGAGATAATTTCATAACACACATGAATAATTGCATATGTTGAAACCGTTACGATCAGTCTAGTATAGGAAAGTAATTAACCACACCAGCTAATAAGAGATCTAATAGGGTAAAAGTTCGCGATAAAAAACACCAACCCAATGAAACAGGCTATAAATCAAAACACTAGCTGTCACGAGTGACTCTCCCCACGACGTACACGCGTAAATATCGTTTAATGAAACACGCCCGCCCACTTCCTTTTCCCTTCCAATGGAAAAAAAAAATCCCCCCAAAATTTAAAAGAAAAAATAAAAACATTGATTCGCATTTTTCTTGTCCTATAAATACCACCCCAGCCGAATCAAAGCATCACCACATCTTTTCATCTTCCCCTAGAACGATAATTTTCTCCTCCATCAAAATTTTCCCAAAAGCCAAGCTCTGGCTAACCAAAATCCCCAAATTCTGGATCAACCAACATCACCTCTCGGGCTCGTCGCCGCCCTCTATGAGGCCCTAAGCACCCGAAACGTCCCCGGAGTCCACAGCCTCGTCGCTCCTGATCTCGAGTGGTGGTTCCACGGCCCGCCCTCGCACCAGTTTCTCATGCGCTTGCTCACCGGAGAAGACACAATCTCCGATTCCGATCCCGACTCGTCCTTCGTCTTCGCCCCCGCCTCCGTCGCTGCCTTCGGGAACACCGTGTTGGCCGAGGGCTGCGATACGAAGAGACGAATTTACTGGGTCCACGCGTGGACCGTTTTTGATGGGATAATTACTCAGGTGAGGGAGTATTTTAACACTTCCGTTACCGTTACCCGCCTCGGGGTTCGTAATATTGCAACCACCGCTGCTTCGTCGTCGACGAAGAAGATTTCCGGGTTTCGTTGTCAGCCTGTTTGGGAAAGCAGGCTGTCTAATCGGGCCGGGAAGTCCGTTCCCAGTCTTGTCCTCGCCCTCTGATTCGTTCTCCGTTGCCTTAGTTTATTTATTTCTTATTTTCGTGATTGTGTGGGATAGAGATCCGAGATCGTGGTAGTAACAGATTTGCCGTGTGGATTAGCACGAGGTTGTGATCGTGGTCGTTTGTCGTCTTGTTCGATTTGGTTTTGCGTGTGTCTAGGTGGTCTTCATAGAGGAGAATAATTTAATTGTAGGTCAAGAGGCCCCATTATCGATCGGTTATGTGGTCGCAATGGTAGCAGCGTTCTTGCCCCGACATGTATTTTGGTTTTGCACGCCGTTCAATAAAGTTATATATTTATTTAATTGCTTGGCCCGTCTTATATGCTTGATTAATATTGATAAATGTTGATTTTTCATGTAAACGTTTATTCAATCCGATCCAAATAGACTATTTTTTTTTGTCATATCTTGACCTGCTGATATCGTGACATGAACGAATCATTGACGAAAGGTGTGAGCCCGTGATCTCAGACAACAGTCACCATGGGCTGATTTTTGTTGGGCAGGTGAGCACGAATATTATGTCATAGATGACTCGGTCTTGGAAAAGAATATGCTTTCGTATAAAATTGATAATGTAGATGACGTGAGGATGTCATAGACGAGCACGTCTCAATATATTTCAAAATGTTTTTTTTCGTCAAATAATAAATATATAATATTTTTTAAAGATCTTTAATGATAATTATAATATTTTTTATTTAAAAAATACGAAATCATTAAAGCCCTATTTACAATTATTTTAAAATATGTCCGACAATGAGTATTATAGTAAACTACAATCATAAGTAATAGTTTAGTTTGACCATTTTTTATATGTTATTTCCTTTCTTAGTTTTTATTTGGATTCTTCTGCTCACAAATCGAAATCTTCTACTTTGGTTTTTTTTTTGGTTTCTAAAATAAAGAACCATAAACTCAAAAAAAAAAAAAAACCCTCTTGGATCAATTTGATATCGTTTTTATTTTATGTTTTGGTTTCGTTATTGATGAAACAATATTGTTTATTTTTATTCTTTTTTTAAAAAATGCATGAAACATGAACACAAAATAGAAGTAAAATATTTTTCTCTTTCTTCTTTCATCTAATTAAAAAAAATCAAGATTTCGAAGGAAAAAAAATGATGTGAATGAGAAATCTGCTTTGATCTCTCGATGGATTGATATTATGGAAGAGAAAATTGGATCTATTGAGTGCGCAAGATGTTCCTCTGAGTTCGAATAGAAGTGTGGAACAAGGCCTTTGTCTGGAGTTTGTTGAGCCTAAGGATGAAGAAATTGTGATTTCATGGCAAGATGTGGTGGATGAACGCAACTATTGGAAGTCTACCTTCATCGGCTATTTGGTTAGAGATAGAGTGCCTTTTGCAGTTATGAAGGGGTACATTGAGCAGCAATGGAGGAAGGTGGCTTGTCCAGAGATAATGCTTCATGAAGCGGGATATTTCTTATTCATATTCATGGATATGGATGACATGATGAAGATCAAGGGAGAAACTGGTTCTTTTTAATTCAAGACCTATGGTCCTGATGTTTTGGAAACTTATGAGGCTGATTTTCTCGAAAGGTATCTACATGGATCCAACTACCAGGTTTAGATCATCAATTTTGAAGAAAATCAGTTTTGGAGAAGATAGTATTACGATCAAGGGGTGAGCATAAGAGGAAAAACCACACCTAAATCAAGCTTAAATAAAATAATCATGTGAAGCGAGCCAACGGTTGATCCAAAAAGTTAAGTTGATGGGTTATGGATTGTTCACATATTTATTCTACTTTTTTTTTCATGATCAATGTGGTAAATATTCTCACACATATCCTCAATAATCTTGTTAGGATCGATTCACAAATAAGATCAAACAATAAAGAAAAAGCGACATCAAATAAACGTGGAAAAGTCAGGGTAAGAAGAAATACCTATGATCATCGACGAGAAAATCACTATGGAGAAAAGCTTATGTGAGATATATACTCCTAAACCCACTCTAGGAAAAGGTGAAAAACCTATTTCTTATTAAAAAGTAATTAATTTCGGACAAGAAAATAAAACATAGAAATCTATAATGCATAGCCATGTGTCTTGATGCACGGCATGCCCCTAACCATGCTTAGGGACTCCCAAAACATCATCAGGCAAGGTCGTGTCCCACATGTATAGCCTTTTTTGGCCGTGCTTAGTGCCTCTTCACCAATTTTGCTCTCATTAAACCCGCACAAGCTCAGTCTTGCTATATATAATTTTCTATCCTATTTTTTGCTGAATCATACCCATAAGCCCATAAATCTTTCACTTGGTGCTGGTTCCCAGCACTCCAATGGTACCAAGACTCGTCAACGACCGCATGTTAATCTCACGTAGTAACTAAAGTGGTAGAAGTTGTTGAAGTTGACAACTTCTTCCAATTAGAGTACCTTGGCCTCCCAATCAATTATTGACCTCCACTACGCAACTTATGAACATCATTAGTACCAGAGTTAGAAGAGACCTCAATCCTTAAATCGTGCCTCGTGTTCTTCATACAATGTTGCCTTTTCTTAATCTTTCTCTTGTACTCGTGTCTAGAAAACCCTCCATGCTCAACAGTCTTTCTTAACCAAGAGCTATTGCCTCTGTTATGCAAGTCTTTCTTCATAGTTGTGCTTATCTTCACTATCTCGCCTCGACGATTACTCTTGATCCTGGGACTCCATATAGACCCCTTAATGAAGCTCATACACTTTCGCGTCCCACCCTTGTGAGAACTTAGCAGCTTTAAACTCCTACTCGGTGGAGTAACTGCTCTATTGCGTCCAACTATCTCACTAACCAATACAAAGTGGTTATAAATTTTGCAAGCCTTCATAATTAATCACCAAACCAATTCTCATCTTTCTTCTCAAATTGATATACTACAGTTTTTGAAAATAAGTCGACCCACTGAAATCAGATTTTTTCTCAAATTTGGGACAAACCTCACACCCCAAGGGTATGAACAACGTTGTTAATGATCTTCACTTTAACAGTACCAATTCCAGCAACTTCATGAACTACATCATTATCCATCAACAAAAAAACCTCTAAACAAGGCTCAAACTTAACTAACAAATTCCTATCAGATGTAGCATGACATACAACACCAGAATCCAAAATACAAGGGACGCACTTGGATCGATATGACAAAATTAATACTTCATCACTAAAGGAACCAATCATGCCCTTTCCTTTGTCATATTTCTCTTCAATCTTCTTCAATGCTGGACATACGCATATCACATGGCTCATCATACTATAATTATAACACGTGATCTATCTATCATTGCCACCCTTGAATTGAGCATGTTCCATGCCTTGTCTGTTACTTCTACTTGAAGATCTACCACGTTTTTCAACATTTAGGGTTCCTTCGAAACCTTCAAAAAATGAGAAACTCTTCCTTCTTGTATCCTCATTCAAAAGGACACCAACAACAACATCAAAGTTGAGTTAACTCCCGCTTGATGAATCACTGACAACCATAGCAAACCTATCCACACTATCTGGCAAACTTGCCCATATCGCCAAGGCCAACACCTCGTCATCAAACTTGATTTCAACGAACTCCAACGGACTTGCCACCTTGTTAAAATCATTCCCATTCTTAGCCAACAAATTTCCTCCATTCATCTTTATATTAAACAAGTGCTTTATGAGAAATATCTTATTCATCACTGAAGGCTTCTCATACTTCCTCGACAATGCCTTTATCAAACCTTCGTTGGCCTTTTGTTTGAAGATGTTGAAGGCTACCACAATGACAATGAGAGTTGAATCATGCCCAATGCTTTGCGATCCATCAACTCCCACTTCTTTTGATCCATATCAATAGACTTGCCTTTCTCACCTTCCAGTGGCAGATTAAGGTCCTTCTGATAAAGGTAGTCTTTCACTCGCATGTTTCAAAACCCAAAGTTCGTCCGTCGAATTTCTCAATCATGATTTTTCTATCGTCTGTCATCGCTCCTACTTCATCAGAGAGCATCAAATATTGGAACTTGATCACCGAACGTTGATAACAAAGATGATCCATGAAAATCTTCGATCTCGTAATCCCAAATTCCATCGATTATCTCCTCCAATCGATTAGGTTTTTTTTTTGCAATCACTTTGTCATTTTATGTGTTTAACCAACCTGATGCTATAGTACCACTTATTACGATTCAGAAAAGAGCCCAAGAAGGGAAATCACACCTAAATCGGGCCTGAATAGAATTCATATGTGAACAAGATAAATTGTTACCCTAAAAGCTTACCCTGATGGGTTAAGGTTTGTTCACATATAAATTCTACTCTCTTTTTTTTCTCCACGATCGATGTGTTAAATGTTCTCACACATATTCTCAACAGATAGCTAGTAGAATGGGGAGATCGTTATGTGTTGATGTGCAAATAGCCACAAAAGGGAGGGTTTTTTATCCATGTGTTTTGGTTGAGGTACATATGAAGAAGAAACTGGCAGAGGTTGTTAATTTTCTTAGACCAATGGGTGAAAAAATCTGACATGACATAGTCTATTAATACAAACCAGTTTAATGCCATAAGTGGTTTAAGTGAGGGCATGCCACTGAAGAATATTGGTCAAAGCCTAAAAGCCAGCAGATATGGATCCCAAAAAAGAAGTATTCCCCATGAGGAGAAGAAACAGGATATGCAAGACCAAAAGAGGGCAATATTAGTTTTGTACAGAAGAATGTTAGGTGTAAGGATGAGAAACAAGGCTGGACAGTTAATGGTAAAAAAAAAAAAAAACAAGGTTAGACAGTTGTTAAGAAGAAAATAGGAAGGATAAGATTGCAGGGTTCTTTGTTAATAATGCTAGGGGTTTGATGCCATCAGAAGAGAGTACAAAAGTAGATTTGGTTGCTACTGAAACATTGGTGCATATACGTCTTTGAAGGACCTCCTTTCTTATGCTTGGTGCTTGGAACGTTTGTGGAGTAAATATGCTTGCAAAGCATGCTGCTATCCGACATTTTATTGTTTGCATTCAATCAAGCTGATGGGGATACTAGAGTCTAAGGTGAAGGCAAACTAGTTAAGCTTTATTTTTTAGTCTTGCTTTAAGAAATAGGAGGTCTTAAACAACTACTATTTTGTTAGAAATGGTAGAATTTGGGTGTGTTGGGATAAGTTGGTATTTGGTATGAAATTTATATCTAACTTTGATCAGGTTATGCACTATGTAGTGAGGAGTTTGGACGATAATTTTGAGCTGCTATATCATTTGTATATCATTTGTCCTCCAAAGACAATACGAATACACGATTAAACTAGATATTCATCACAAGGAGCTTCAACAACGGGACCGAAAAATATTTTGTTCTCATTGGATCTTTGGGCTATAAAATGGCAAAAGGAGAGGCTTCATTACAGAGAGTAAGCCATCAAACAAGGAGCAAAGAGTCTATGGGTAGAGAATTTAGGGTAAACACGTGGTTTTGTTTGTGTAACTTCTCACTAAAAAGTTAACAGGTTGTAATAATATTTAGGAGTTATCCTAAATATTATAATTGTTATAAAAGATGTGATTTAAGACGAGAGAAAATAAGGAGAAGTGTAACCTTTCTATTCAAAAGTGATTATTAAATACAACTGCTATAGCCCTATTTATAGAGTGAGTTAGGAGGTTACTTCATAGTGAAGAATATCTTGATATAATGAATACTTTATTCATAGTGAAGAATATCTTGATATAATGAATACTTTACAACGAAGAAAAAGGTTGCATAACCATTGACGTCATCGATTTTGTTCTTAC
Organism: Drosera capensis; assembly: GCA_001925005.1. Classification (NCBI taxonomy): domain Eukaryota; kingdom Viridiplantae; phylum Streptophyta; class Magnoliopsida; order Caryophyllales; family Droseraceae; genus Drosera; species Drosera capensis. Next base: position 88,777 of record LIEC01012004.1, read on the forward strand.
TTTCTTGGTGTTATATATGCGTAATATTATTCCTGCTTATCCTATTGCTCATGTTTATCCACATATATTAAATTATATTATAACACTCCCCCTTGGATAATATGAGCAATGGTTGGGTACTAGTGACTGCCTCATTAAAACCTTGACAGAAAAAACCTAGTGGGATAAAAAATCTAGTTAAAGGAAATAAAATACAGCCTTCCCCTAGAGTGCACAACACCTCATCTCGGAAGTTCGTTGTGATGCTGCAAATCGATCTTGTACCTCAACTGCTCAAAAGATGATTTGGGAAGTGCCTTGGTAAATAGATCAGTTAGATTATTGCACGATTGGATCTGCTTAATGTGGATGACTCCTTTGTCTTGAAGGTCGTGAGTATAATTATACTTTGGATTGATGTGCTTCAACTATCACCCTTTATAAAGCCTTCCTTGAATTGTGCAATACAAGTGACAGTGTCTTCATGGCTCACTGTCGGTGTTTTGATGCTAGAGATTCCACACGATTGTTAGATATGCTGGATCACTAATCTGAGCCAAACAAATTCTCTCCTGGTCTCTTTACGGCAATGATCTCTGAGTGATTTGAAGAAGTGGTCACGAGGTCTTATTTTGTAGACCTCCAAGATATAGTTGCATCACTGTGTGTGAACACATATCCCATTTCAGACTGGGCCTTAGGTGCAGAGCTAAACGTTGCCAACAAGTTGACCAAACAAGCAATGTCTAGTCTTGTATAATTGGTTAGGTAAATTAATGCACTAATAGAACTAAGATATGGCATTCAGGGCCTAGAAGATCTTCATTGTCTTCCTTATATCAGAATAGATCTTTCATAACATCAAGGAAATAGAACACCATGGATGTGCTCAATGGATGAGCTTTTTCCATCCTAAATCGAGCAAGAACTTTCTCCGTATATATCGATTGGTGGATAAGGGTTCCTATGGATAGGTGCTCCACCAGTATACCAATGAAAAAGTTTGTCTTGTAGAGATCTTTCATCTCAAATTCTTACTTTAAGTAATCATAGGCTTCCGTGATTTCATTGATTGTACCGATTATGTTTAAATCGTCAATATATACGGCGATTATGGCAAAACCATTAGTCAATATCTTGATGAATACACATGGACAAACTTTATAATTTACACACCCTTCTTGTAATAGATATTCAGTAAGTCGATTGTAGCACATTCGGTATTGTACCTTAACCGTATAAATAGTGTTGTACCTTAACCGAATATAAACTTTGTGGTACCAAAAAACTTGACACTTTGTACCCATCAAGGATTTTCATGTGAATATCGGCATCTAATTAGCCATAAAGGTATGCCGTAACAACGTCCATGAGATGCATTTTCAAGTCTTCTTTGGCTGTCTTACTAATTAAGAAGCGAATCGTTATTCCATCCATTACAAGAAAGTATGTTTGTTCATAATCGACTCCAGGTATTTATGAGAACCCTTGGACAACGAGTCATGCCTTATATCTCATAATTTCATTTTTCTCATTTTGTTTGCTCATGAACACCCATTCGTAAGTAAAAGGTTTAATGTGTTTTGGAGTTCGGACAATAGGCCCAGACAGTTTGTGTTTTTTGAGCGATTTTAGCCAGGTCTAGATCGCTTCTTTCCATTTTGACCAATCATTTTTGTGTCTGCACTCATCCATACTTCGAGGCTCCAAATCCTTGTTGGAGCTGAGCTCAACATCATGACCTACATGTTAAACAAATGCATCAGTAATTTCGATTTGATCTCGATATCATACTTCACCTTTAGAAACGTAACATATCAAGCTTTCTTTATTCTCAAGGGATTGTTCTCGAGGTGATGCATTATTTTGATTAGCCATATTAGGGGATCCATCAACTTCTTTTAGAGGTTGAATACTCTACTTTGGAGTATCACATAGTTTTCCCCTTCTTTTTCTAGGGACTATGCCCTTTGCACCAACAGGTCTTTTGCGCTTTTGGCATACATGGGACTCTTCTGTAGCTTTAGCTACATATCCATCTTTTGGAATCACAATCCTTGCTAGGACATTCATAGTAGTTATATGTGACTTTGTTACCTTCTTTCCATCAACAAATGCATCAGGCACTTGATTCATAATTCTTTACATGTCAACGATCTTTTGAATTTCAAGTTCAGTTCTACTTGTGCGAGGATCAAGGTACAACAATGTTGAAGTCCTCTAAGCTAAATCTTATTGATCCTTGGACAAAGTCTTTGTTTTGTCTTTATTCTCTTCTCCTAATTCTGCATGCAATATTACATGTCTCCAAGTGCTCATTGGCAGCTTTATTTTAAGCAACATAGACCTTGCTATCCATTGGAGTCTTTTAATGAAAGACTCGGTCAATCTATTTTGTGCGTGCTCATGAGGCACAGGGTGTTCAACATTAATCCATGTTGCAATGAAATACTCATTGAATGCTCGTGAAGTAAACTTGACTGCATTATCAAGCTGAATTATTTTAATTGGGTAATCAGGGAATTATGCTCGTAATTTTATGATTTGAGCAAGGAGTCGTACGAAGGCCATATTCCTTGTGGAAAGAAGACAGACGTGAGACGATTTAGTTGATGCATTTATTAGCACCATGAAATACTTAAATGGTCCACATAATGGGTGAATGGACCCATATTTGTCACCCTAAATCTTTTCTAGAAATAAAGGAGATTCTACACTAACCTTTGTGGTGTATGGCCTTGTGGTCATTTTCCCAGTGAGCAAGCGATACATGATCATTCATGATTGATATGGACCTTTTGGTCATTCATTGGGTGGCCACGAGATGTTGACATTATTCTACGCATCATATTTACTCATGATGACCTAGTGTTTCATGCCATAATTTGTTTTCATCCGTGAACGATTTTTGGTTCACGATGGCATGATTTCAACAGCTTTTTATTGCTATGAAGTATAACCCAAAGGAGAAGGTAGGAAGCTTTTCAACTACGTTCTTTTTAGACGAAGTAGTTGATGTAATGAGAAGATATTCTTTATCATTCTCATTAATGGTTTCCAAATGGTAACCATTCTGGCTTATATCTTTAAAGCTCAACAATCTTTTTTAGATTTAGGGCATTATAGAACCCCTTTAAGCTTCAGAATGAAGCCATTTTGTAAAGAATTAGTTGTTGTACCAAATCCTTCAATAATATCAACACTTCCCGATATAATACTAATACTCGACATTACATGAGGCAAAGACAAGAAGAAGTTAGGTTGCTTGAAAATACTGCGTTGTAGCACTATCCACTATGCAAGCACTTTCTTTATTCATTTGGAAGAGAATATTTTGCATTAGCATAGTGTACATTGAAGGGCAAGATACTAGAAAAGAAAACATAACAAGCACACCTATTATACATATGATACATATGAAAACATATAGTACATATGAAACAAATAAGGGGGCTGGTTATGTCCTCAGTCGAGAAATTCATCAGCCTCCATATATGGAACATCATTATCATCATTTACATTCTCAAGGGCAATATTGAGATTTGCCTCGGAATTCTTCCCCTTTTCCCCTTCTGAGAAGCCTAGTAGTATAAGTCTATCAGATGCTTAGCAGTACAACATGAGTTAGCCCAATGACCAGCAATATCGTACTTGAAGCAAACATAATCTGGTGCTTTACTAGATCGGCTCCTTTGGCCTTTAAAATTTTCCTAATTTATATTCTTGTCCAGCTTGTTGTTATCCTCACCAGATAGAATGGGATTGCTACCCTGATAACCTTGGCCTAGTCTAAATCGTTTGCCACGACCCTTTCCACGATAACCACGACCACTCTCCTAGCTACTTCTGTTGGCGTAAATGTCTGTGATTTCTTTGAGACCCACAGGGCTGCTGTCGGTGTCAGAGAAATCCGAAATTTGTAATGGAATGCGCAAACTCGGGGTAGATGGACTTGCCTCTCCTGTCGCAGGTGGCGAATAATTTGCACAAGTGGCTAACTATGGCTCTGTTGTGCCTGCCACGGTTCTTTTGCTACTAGTTCGAAATTTAGACTGTCATATAAGACGAAGTCTGACAATCTGTCATCAGTACCTGCACTCTAGTTCCACTCAAGATTCTCCTTGAAGATGACATCTCTACTTACATGAAGGTTTTTCTACTGAAGGTTGTAGAGACGATGTTCCTTACACCCTTCTTCCAATCCAAGATAAACCATGGGGTGGTTCCGGTCATCCACCTTCTTCAGATATGGTACTGTCACCTTTGCATAAGTCGTGCAACCAAAGACTCTCAGATACTCGAGATGGGGCTTATGTCCAGTCCAAACATCGAACGGAGTGCGCTCTCTTAGCGCCTTTGTAGGTAGTCGATTCAATAAGTACGCCGTATGTCTCACAGCTTCTCCCCAAAACTCAGCAGGAACATGTATACTCTTGAGTAAGGATTGAGCCGTGGCTATCACGGTCCTATTTCTTCGCTCCACCATATCGTTTTGTTGAGGGGAATACAGTGCAGTGAGTTACCTCTGAATACCCTATTCTTCACACAGCCTAGTAAACGTTTTTAAAAGAAACTCTCCTCCACGGTTCGTTCTCAGGGTCTTCACTCTATGATTTTTCAAGTTCTCTGTCAGAAGCTCTAACTTCTTGAAAATAAAACATGTTTCATCTTTTGTTTTTAGTGCAAAGACCCACCTCTTACGGCTATAATAATCAACAATGAGGAGAAAATACGAGCTACCAGTAAGAGTGCATGCAGTAACTCAAGCGGCTTCTTCGCTTTATAGGTAGTATGGTCCGGGAATGGGATCCTGGTCTGCTTGGATGTCAAACAAGCCTCATAGATCTTGTTCGGATGTGACAAACGTGGAACTCCAAATGTCATCTGCTTTTTCCCCATGAGCTTCAATGTATGAAAGTTAACATGATCGAGTCTGGCCTGCCACAACCACGTCGGATCGTCGAGACTGACTAGGATATAGACTGGTTTGGCTAACTCCAAACTGATCTTGTATAGGTTATTTGATGTATGTTTCATGAATATCAACAACTTTCTGTTTTCATACACCATCATGGCTTCTCCCACCACGTTCACCTCGATCCCATTCTGTCATCTGTCCAAGACTTATGATGTTAGTGCATGGAGGATTTGCGGGTCTCCATTCTTGCACTGAAACACGACCACCTCTTTGTCCATGACCTGAACAATCGAGCCATCGCTAAACCTCACCTTCTCGATGATGTTCTCATCTAGCTCCAGGAACATTTCTCGCTGGTCTGTCACATGATTGTTGGCACCATTGTCTAAATACCATATATCCATATTTATTATCTTCTCCTCCCAATGGTGAAACACCTGCAACACCCTTTCTTCATGGGGCTGTATGGCCTCTTGCTGCTCAACTGGTGTCTTCTCCTGAGACACGAAAAACAATAATACTGGCTCGTTGTGGGTGGTGTGTGTGTTGTTTCTCGTCGTTCCGCCGCTTGCTATGGCACTCAGAAGTATAGTGTCCTATTTTTCCGTAATTAAAAACACTTGATGTGGCTCTTGTCCCGGCTGCCACTGTCGGTGCCTCCCGCACCTTCCCGACATGCTGTATAATTGCCGCCTCGGCCCCTCCTTCCTGGCCTCGTCCACGTCATTGGACTTTGCCTCGGTCTGAGATGTAGGATCTGCGTCCCTTTCCAGCTGACGAATTTTTCCCAGTGTTGTTCCTCTGAGGTGCCTGCAACTCGGTATGAGTGAACATGAGGTTTTTATCACCACTGCTGGTGTTCTCATGGAGTCAACTCTCTCCTCATACGTTTTCAATCTCCCAATAGCCTTCTCGAACGACATGGTCTCAAGGTCAAAAAATCGTTCGATCCCGACAACAATTGGGAAATATCTATCAGGCACACAGTCGAGTAGCTTTTTGATAAGTACAGTATCGTCAAGATTTGCACCAAAGCTGAAAAATCTGCTACACATGCCACTGAGTTTTTCGATGAACTCATCAATTGACTCATGTTCTTTAATCCGAAGAGCATCAAACTCACTATTCAATGAACGACACTTGTTTACCCGATCAGGACCCAGGTATCATGTTTTTAGACTGTCCCAAGTTTTCTTTAATGTCTTCTTCTTCGCAATCTGGAGAAGAACATCTTCAGGGATAGACTGGAGGATGTAAGCATGTGCTTTCTTGTCCTTCCTTAGATCAACCTCCTCTCCCTCCGCTGGTTCGACCGCCTCCCAAACATTCTGGACATCTAGGATTGCCTCCATCTTTATCGCTCATACTGTGTAGTTGGAAGAGTTCAACATCGGTTAACGGAACAGCACTCCACCACTCTCTTTTGGCGCTTGCTGGGGAACAATAGACATTGTTAAGATTTTTTATAACAAAATCTTTTTTTTCCTTTTTCCCCCTTTTTCTTTTTTTCCCTTTTTTTATTTCTCTTATACTCCTTCGCTAGCTTTTCCCTTTTTTTTCAATGCTGCAAACCAAACACCGTCCTTGTTCTTTCCCCTTCCTTTTCCCTTTTTTCACTCACGCCCGTACTGCGCCGTGGCTGATCAAAACTACCAAATCAGCAACAACAACACAGCACAACACACAACAACACCTCAAGATCCGGTCGCCGCCGCCACCAAAACCCACCACCCAAGCTGCCCATGCCGACGCAACAAAACACCGCGACAATCGAGGCGGAACAAGCGTCTCAGATCTCAGATCTCTAGTCGTAGGGCCATCGATGACGAGATTCTTCTGCTTCTTCTTGGAGAACGATATGAATCCAGAGACGATGAAGCGAAAATAACGAATCCGGTGTACAAGTTCACCAGAGTCGTCGGACCTGGATCTGACCCGATCCTCGTCTTTGCCTTCTTCATCGGCCTCGACGTCACCGTTTCCCTCACCTTGAGCGTCTCACCATGACGGAGAATCGTCATCTTCGTGATCCCCTGGATGTTGTCTCGGAGCACTTTCCGGTGCGGCTTTGCGCCACCCTTGCTTGCTCCGTATACGTCACCTCATTCGGGGTCTCCTCCTCTGCTGCCACCTCGACGGATATCTCCTCGGCTGGATCTCATCGGCAACTATCTCCTCTGCTGGGTTCTCCACAACCTCACTCTAATACCAGATGGTAGCCGCTGCCTGCTGGTTTGATTGAGTACGACGGTTGACGACGGTGGTGCGCGATGATGGTACATGTTGATCGGGTTAGGTTGAAGTGGTGTTTGGTGGGAGACGATAACAGAGGAAATATTATGGGAAAGTCGGAGACAACTTTCCTCCTTTTTGTTTTTTTCTTTGCACTCACTACAGTGATATCTATTTTTTCGCACGAGGATTACCGACTCACATGCAACAGCATTAGCAAACATCTTGTATTCAGGCTTAGTTGATGATCGAGCAACTATATATTTCCTTTTGGAGCTCCATGACACTAAATTATCACCCAAAAAGATGCAGAACCACTAGTTGATCCACGATCAAACGGACACCCTGTTTAGTCGGCATCAGAATAAGCAGTGAGAGTAGTGATGGCAGAAGGACGAAGGAGAAGACCCATGACAATAGTGTCTTTGACATATCGAAGGATTTGTTTTCACGGCAGCCCAATGATCTAGAAAAGTAGAATATAGGAATTGGCAAACCCAATTAATAGCAAAAACAATATCAGGGCGAGTGAGTGTTGAATATTGAAGAACACCTACAACACTTCGATAAGGGTGGGTCATTAAACATGACCCCTGTACCCGGTAACAAAGCTTTAGTGGAGCTGGGTGTCGGCATTGGTTTCGCCTCCAACATATGTGCCTTTCGTAATAAATCAAGGCAATATATTTGTTGTGATAAGTGAGTGGATGATTCAAAAGTTCACAATTCAAACTAAGAGAGACCAAGTATTATTATCCATTTTTTTCCCGTATTTTACTAACTATAACTTTATACCATAAAAGGATAAATTGAGAGGAATTTTCACTCACACACTGATGAGAACTTATATTTATAAACGGATAAAAGATTATTACTCACAAGAATCTTTTCTATTACAATTTTGTCATAACTATCCACTCCCACATTATATTGTCCACTTCGACAACGTACTATCTGTTCCTGTGACGCACTGTTGACTCCAACATCGAGCGAACTGTCCGTTTCGATGACGTATAATCGACATCGACAGTGTATTGTAGGTTTTGAGGACGGGCATATTATCGGTTAGGGTTTCTGATATGTTGTTTGTGAATATTGTGCCTATGATTGAAGATTATATATATCATTTTTTGTGATTAGAATAGTTAGGATTAAAGTCTTATAAAATTGATTTTAAATCAGATATATTTTCTTATATGACTAGATATGATCAGATATAATTAGTAATCAACAAATTATAAGTTGATAGATTTGTACAATTACGTTATATGTGTAATATCTATAAAACATACACATAAATCCTGATTATATGCCATTAGCAACTTAAAATATAAAAAAATAAAACCTACAGTATTGAAGCAGTGAACTGGCTGCCTTGGAGCACAAATTTTTTTCCATTATACCTTAAGTCCTTGACATAATCCTTAGATATTTTGTTCAGAATTTTATACTTACCACTTAAATATTTTGTATAGATTTTTTTAACTGCGAGTTCAAGGATCTTTTGTAAAATGTTCCATGAAAATATCTAAGGACATATTTTTAGTTTGAATTGTGAACTTCTGAGTCTTCCACAAGCTTGGTAAAAATCAGGTTGTTCTTTTGAAGAAGAGCAAGCAGTCCAGTATTGTTATCAATTTGATCACAAGTAGTTGGTTATAATGTATAGGGTTTTTCACTTTGTTCATTTTGTTGTATGTCCTGATATGCTACGTTTTTTGTATGGTATTGATTCCTAATTAAATCTTTGTGGGAACGAAGGCAGTAGTACCTAACTATGATCTGATGATCCATATCCACGTTCATATTTGTCCAGATTCCGCTTTTTAAACATGCAGACAACTAGACAAATGATTTTGGGCCTTACAAAACAACCTCGTAGTACAAAGCCCAACCCACGAAAGGAATTACCTAGGTAAGGAAACAAGAGTAAAATCTGCGAAAATTTCTTAGGTTAGTTACAAGGGCAAAATCTGCGTGACAGATAAATTACCGTGAAAAGGGGAAGGGAAATCTGGTTACGAGGAAGGAAAATTGTAGATGACAAAGAAGAGTGCGGAGGGGAAGTGAAAGTAATCGATTCATCTTTGTTCGACAGGCAATCTTCTTTGATCAGTGTGTGATTCTGTTTTGTCACGTTGATTTCCGATTCTTTTTAATAAGTATTGTTTTTCAGTGTTGAATTTTGATAAGAGTGGGAGAGATTGATTTTCAGGAAGATGGAAATAAGGTTTGAGGTTTTGCCAATATTGATCTCTTGTATTTAATTATAGTAGACAGATGTGATTAGGATTCACGAAACAGTATCATGGAGTATATTTATTTGGTGCAGTTTGTATCACTTGAATTTTTCTTTTGCTGCTCAGAAATCTTCATAAAAGTACTTTTTTTTCTCCTTTTTAACTATATAAAATAATGTTTTTAGGACATAGGCTAGGACACATTACATAAATTGGTACATCATTGATATTGGGCAGTTTAATGATCGTGTACATTATTTTCTCAACGAAATATTATTTTTAGAACTACTGCACACCATTTTCAATCTTGCAATACACCAGAAAACAATTACAGCATACCACAATCCTCCTTGGCTGCTGCTGCAGCAGAGATGATTTTCCGGAAATACATTATCATAGATACTAGTACGTGATAAGTTATGCTAGGAAATATCATAGTTTGCTTTTGTTTTATTCAAGTCAAAGCCTGTCCATATGGTTGTGTCTAATCCAGGTGTTGTAGGTGCTTTGGGACGGATGTAGCACTTGATATGAGATGACCTTATATAGCATTACAATGTGTACGGTTTATGACGTTATGTCGAGCCTTAAACTCAATATGACATGTTCAATTTGTCCATCTTTTGTCACCATGGGGGAGTACCTAAACAGTTAGTTTTGTATGTTTTGGGAAGGAGGATTGCCGATGGAGTAGGGTTTACTACACCCAGACATTGAGTATCGATCGTGTCTACTTTATATCGTGTTACCCTCTTATTTTTTGAGTGCGTCAGTTTCATATTTCATCTTAAATCTGTGTTTGACTAAGGGTTTTTTTTCTGTTTGAATGTCGATACAGGTAAAATGGATCCTCTAAATGCATTGCCGGTCAGCTTTCAGGGCCATATGAGTCAAGGAAAGAACACAAGATGGACAAGGGAAATGGATAAGTATCTCAGCATGGTTCTGGTGGAACAGGTCAAGTTCGGGAATAAAGGTTATGATCACAAATTGAACCCAGCAGCGTACACGGCTGCCCTTTATGAAGTAAATCAAAGGTTTCGTTTGAACTTGACGAAAAATCATATCAAGAACCGGATTAGAACATGGAAGAAAACATATGTTCTTGTAAAGGAGGTCCTTGATAGAAAAGAGTTCAAATGGGACAACAGAAGGAAGTTGGTTGTCGGTGACAATTCTGCGTGGAAGAATTACATTAAGGTGAATACATTTTTCAGATCGATATATAGGTTGCATATAAATACCACTCTGCTTGGTGAAACTCTCATTTGTGTGTGTATGTGTGTGTGTGTGGGGCATATTTCTGATGCTCCTCAAGCTCTAACCAATTCATGTGGTTTCTTGGTTTTCTCTTCCTATACGGAAAACCCCTTATGTAAAGTTCCTTAAAGGCCGTGTTATCGAGAACTACGATGAAATGTGTCATCATTGGTCATGCTAATCCTCACATATGTTCAGATGATGGAGCTAATCTAGTTTCTACATCGCCTGTGGAAGATGATGGTGGAGAGATGCGAGATGAGCTTGTCATTGAAAGTGACGACAGTTGGAATTGTTTCAGCATGACTGCTGAGCTGTGGAATGAGGGCTGAACAAGACTGGTTCGCTATCATTAAATTTGGATGGAAGGTGCCGAACCTACTCCATATCAATGGAAAGCAGTGGTAAGTATATATGTAAATGTAAATTTGGCATGTTGCAGAAATGTTTTTTATCATTGCCTAGCTGGACGTAGTTTTTTTTTTTTTAAATCGAATAGCCCGCAAACACCACCAGAGTAGCTTGTCACCCAGCAGATTTGAACTCTTGACCTCATGCACATTGACCTTATTGGTCCGGACCGCTTGTCATGTGGGGTGGGGATGATCCCCTAACTGGACGTAGTTAGTATAGCTCAAATGGTAAACTATACTTTAAATTCATGATGCAATGATGATGCAACAGAGCTCTGTTTTGATATATAGACCATGCCATTGTTACCTGGTTGTCGAAGAAAACATGGCCGATGTGTAAAGAAATGGCATTCAGTGTTTTTAACCCAAAGAAAAAGAAAAAAAAAGAGGCAGGATACATTCAAACATTGCTATGCTACAAGGCGTCACACAGGTCAAGCGGAAATTTGGACAAGAGGAGGAGAGGAAAGGTAAAAGGGGAAATTTTGGGTAGTTCAAATTTTGTTGGGAGGAGAAGGGTGGAAAGTAAATGAGAGAATTGATGATAGTTATCGAAGTATTGACGGGAAAAATGGGAAGGGATCACTGGATGGTAGTCCAAGTGACCAAGTTATCTTGAGGTGCCAAAACACTTTTTGGGGTTGTTTAATCTGATATTTAGTTTTCAATTTCATTATTATAGATAAGACTGGATCGAAAATCGAGTTTAAAGATTCTTATTTTTTAAAATCATGATTCAACTTTTATTCATAAAATGAAAGGATGAGGTGGAACCAATACGACTCTAACCCAACATTTTATTTGTTAAAAGCATAGTATTAATGGAGATATTTTGTAACCCAACATTTTATTTGTTAGAAGCATAGTATTAATGGAGATATCTTGTAAAGGCGTCTGGTAACCCAACCTTGCTATGCTACAAGGCGTCTCACAGGTCAACATCCAAAAAGAACTTTGCAAGAGATCCGTCCTTGAGCTCAACATTCTCCAGCTTAGTTTTCTCGAGTTTCTGGCGGACCAGTAAACAAATTGCCAATCGTTTTCATGGTGGCACACCCATAACAGGATTGTTTTCCTGGTAGCACCGTGCTATCATGCTGTTAGCCAAAGCAGTGAAGAAACAGGAAAAGATGGAATATATAAGAACGTCACTTATCAGTGAACAAAAGCATAAGACTTTAGCATACAAAATCAATCGACCATAATACATGGGCGTACTGATTTGTCACATATCCATGAATAAAGTTCCTAAAGACAATAAATGTCGATTATCATAATATACACAGTCCTTGCCTTTTAGCCTGAAGTGAGACTGAATATGAGCTTCACACAGCATCCCAATAGCCAAAATCACATTCTTAACTGCAAGGAGCTTTAGTTTAACGATCAACACCTGCAAATCCTCCCATTTTGGCCTACTTTCGAATATCTGAACAGTTATGTTATACATGAAAATCAACATCTGAATCACTTGCCAGCTTCAAAAATCATCAGTTTGCCGTCTTTACATATATCAGCCTGAGTATCTATCCATTGCACATCCTGAATAATCTGTCAGACATGAATAGCCGAGTTCCTTAAAACCAAGAAAGGGCATATAAGGTCTGCCTTAGAGAAAGGTATAGGCACTTGGTAAACAAGTGAATATAATAACCTAAAGATTATAAATTCAGAAAATTAATGAATTCAACAGCGTAACCAAATACAGGTTTTAAGAGCACCCACTCTTTCAATGAAAGACATGCAAAGGATCCAACCTGGGGTCTTTCCGTCTTTCTGATGCCCCTCGCCGGATACATTTTGATTTTGTGCCATTCCCCACCAGCAAGGACAAATTCACCGACCAAGAATTCAGGTTACCATCGAACGTCTTTACTAAGAGAATTGTGCTTCAGTGCAAACCAATATGTATTGCTCAGTCATCTGCATGTATGAATTCAGTGCCAGAAACAGAAAACAAGTTAACACTGAACATACCTACAAAGAGAATTCGGCTCAAAAGCTCAATTGCAGATAGATACAGCAACCCAACAGTTTGTGTTTGCAAAGCTAGCTGGTGTGCTATATAGCCAAAGAATCAATTAGAACCAAACTAAACAACAGAAGATAAAGGAAAAGCGGAGCACAACGATCAAAAACCCATCGTAAGCTCCCTTCCATTGATTAATGTGCATTATGCACCACAACATTCAAGTCAATGTTATGGAAGGCATAAAGTGCCTCCTAGATTCAAGGTCTCTGCCAAGATCCAAAGCAAGAACTTAGAAGTTAAGCAAACACCTTAGTGCCCGAGGCGCCAAGGCAAAAGAAAAGCACATATCCTATTGCTTCGCATCATGATCAGGCGAGTTTGACAGCTCAGATCAATGCGCAGAAAGCACTGGGGCGTACACATCATCTATTCACCCAAAAGATAAGAACTCAACACAGGCAATATTTGGTGGGCAGATCAATGCCCAGAAAGCTCTGGTGCTTTAACAGACGTCAAGGATTTTAAACGGAGACAATGAAGACCATAAACACTCCATCCCCGGAATGTCAATATTGCATGCAATGTTTAGTCATTTTTAATGAGAACTAATTACAACAATCATGCTTACCAAAAGAAAAAAGAATTCTTTTAACCAATTGCAGCACAAAGTTCGCCATTTTAGAGTGCACATCAAGATCATGCAAGTCATGCTGTCGATATGGCATTGTGATCCGGCTAGCCCGCAACCAAACAAGCATCATGCCTGATGTTCAAAAAGGCAGTGAATTTCCTACCGCAGAGCTTCTCACAGCAACACCTATAACATCAAGATCTGATGATGTCTAATCCACAACACCTCAATTTGGTCCTGCTGTGAAACCGGTTGTTGAAAGCAACTAGCAATAATCCCACCAAGCTGATTAAACTAGAGCAATTGCGAAGTTATAAAGAAGCAAGAGAGTAACTGTACCAACTTGTTACTGAGGATGCAGCTAAATGGTATCATTCATGAACCTTCTGGAAATTGTCTCCTTGAGTAGCTTCCTTTGATCCAATTACAGGGTCGCTTGAAGCTGTTACAATGGGAAGAAAATCTGATGGGATAGAACCTTCGGCGAGGAGCACTTTTACCTTCAAAGACGTGCTTGGATCTTCATAAAGTTTATGAATTGTGTCTTTAAGAAGAGAATGATCCTTGTCCAAAAACTCAGAAATCATTCCTTTGACAACCATCTCTTTCAATATGTCGAAAGCCAATTGCGGGTTCCTCTTCGACAAAAAGGCACACACCAATGCAACATGCACAAAACTATCAGCATTCAAATCCTGTTCCTCCATTTCACGCAGAAAACCCAATGCTGACTCGGGGTTGTCATTCTTGCAAAGTCCACTGATCAAAGCCATGAAAGCAATTCTGTTGGGTGAGCACCCTTTTCTTTCCATTTTGTTCCATATCTTAACAGCATCATCAGGTCGTCCTGCGTTGCACAAACCATCTATTAAAGTCGTGTAAGTAACAACATTAGGTTCTCTTTCTTCTCCTTCCATTTTAGAAAAGCAAGCTAGAGCCTGATCAATATCACCGTCTTTACACAATCCATCGATCAGAGAGTTATACGTTACAACCGAGGGGAGTAGACCCTTTTCCAGCATCTTATTCAAGATGTTCTGGGCCTCTGATACTTTCTTTTCTTTACAAAGTCCGTTTATTAAAATGTTATACGTGACAACATCAGGTGCATATCCACGAGCACAGATATCGTCAAACAGTTCCAGGGCACGATCCACTTTCTGCATTTTGACCAGGCCATCTAATGCTGCAGCATAAGGAACTATATCAGGGAGGAACTCTTCTTTATCCACAAGACTAAGGTAATCACAAGCTTCTATAGCCCTCCCATGTTTACAAAGCTGCTGCACAAGCAAAGTCGAATGCTTTATCCAAGGTTTATGCCCATGCAAGCGCATGTCTTTCAGAAAATGAAGGGCGCCATGGACATCCCCTTGCCTACAATAGTTTCCATATATGCTGTTGTAAGTGAAATGAGTTGGCTGGACAGATCCACTGTATTTCATCTCTGTTAAAAGCTCAAGGCACTCTTCCACTCTCTGACTGCTGCTCAAGGCATCAATCAAGTTATTGTAAAGTAGAACACTTTTTCCACATCTGATGCGATCCATGTCTCTGAAGAGTTCCACGGCTTCATCCAACCGGCCATTTTTGCACAAACCATCAATCACGATACTGCAGCAAGCATTATTCGGCAGAACACCTCTGATAAAGCTAAAAAGCTTATTATCTTTGGCGCTGGAATGAAGGTCATCCCCCTTTCCCATCATTGTCCTGATGGCATGGTAAGCTCTATCAATTGAGACGTTATTGACAAGGCCATGCAAAATAGAGCGACAAATCAAAGTCATGGATTTAGTATTTTGAACTAACCCGCTTTCTTCCACCAACTTTACCATCACTTCTTCGCTGTTGACGATCGAGATAAGCTTTGTGATGAAACTAAGATCAGGAAAAATCCCAGAGCTTTTCATTCGCAAATACAGATCCAAAGCTTTCTCTACATCCTTAGTTTTGCAGAGTCCTACTATCAGCCTGTCATAGACTGCGATGTCAGGGGTAAACCCGTGTCTGCACATTTTCTCAAAGAGTTCAACAGCCTTGTCAACTTTCGACGCAGAAACAAATCCATGTATCAACACAAAGAAGCTCTTTTCATTCAAGCTCACCTTATAACCCTCCATCCTCTCAACTAAATCGAATGCCCTATCGATATCACCCCACTTGCTCAACGAAACCACCAAGCTCGACAACACATGAGAATCAACCCACCCGCCTTTGTGAATCTTATCAAAAACATCCCAAGCCTTGTCAAACATCCCCGCCTTACAGTAAACCTGCAGCATCGGCGTCAGAGCATACTTATCCGCAACCCAACCACCATAAACCATCTCCTTCAACCTCGTCTCCGCCAACTCAACCAAACCACCCGTCTTACGAATCCCCTCCAACAAACAACAATAAGTATAATTATTCGGATAACACATCCCAAGCTCCTTAACCCTATCAAACATCGCATTCGCCTCGTCCCCCAATCCCACACTCCCTAAACACCTTATAAAGAACCCTAAGGCCCCAGGACTCATCTTACACCGCTCCTCCACCACCTCCGCAGCTAACCCCTTCAGTTCGGCATTTCGTCGAGCACCTGATAGGACCGCCGCCATAGCATTGTAACCGTACATCCCGTGCCGATACCCAGACCGATTCTTCGCCCAGTTGAAAAATTGGTACGCTCGTCTCCAACTCTTCATACTATTCAACACGTTCTCGACTATCGGGCCCGTCAGCTTCGATCCCAGATGACTCAATTGAGGGTCTCTGTCATTGTTGTCCCTGGTGAAGATCTCGACGAGCTGATAAGCGATTTCTCGGTCGGTTGAGGAGAGCGATGCAGGGTTGAATTTGGTGCAAAAGGGTCTGCTGAATTGGGCATTTGGGTTGATGAGAAAGGAGGTTGGTTCATTGGGTTCATAGGGTTTAAAAGGTTTCAAGGGTTTATGGAATTGAATTGATTTCTTGAAGGGTTTGAATTCGTTAATGGCCGTGATGGTGCCGGAGATTCTGTGTTTGGATTGCATTGTAGTGAGGGGTGGGTTTGAGCGAGGGAAATGATGGGTTTGGTTTTGAGAAATTTGAGTTCTTTCGGGGGTTTTGAAGCGATGGGTTTTGTGGTGCTGATTTGGTGGGAGCAATGATGCAGGCCGGCGGCGGCGGCGGCGATGCCGATGAGTATGAGAGACCGATTAAGTCTACTAAGGACGAAGATAGTTTTTTTTTCATTCAAAAGAATGAGGAAGATAGGTTAATTTTGATTAGCGCCCGGTGTTTGCGCCCGGTGTTTGTTATCACATACGTACTGTACTGGTACATGTGTGTTTACAGTAAAAAATTAAGGATTGAAATTAAAATAATATAAATTAAAAATTATTATTAAAATTTTATTTTTTAATTAAAATTATTTAATTTTAATTATCTATTTTTTAATAAATATACCTAAATCATGATACATCTGTTTTTGTTCTTTTGATTAAATCAATAATATGATCCTTCCTATAAAACCAAAATGAAACGAAATCACTAAATGCAAAAAACACCCACTGTTTTCTTCTTCTTCTCTGCCTCCTCTTCTTTTTCTTTTATTATAGCGGAGTAGCATGTTGAATACAAAGAAAGGGCTAGGTTTATAGCCTAAGGGAGGAAAAAAGTCATCTGACATAACAATAATAGATCCCACATGAAAAATATTAAACAATACATTAAATAGTTCTAACAGACCCCTTATGTGATAATACATGATAATAAAACTGTAAATAAAAATTAAGATATAGATAGTATTCACACGTATGTCACAACATTCCCCTTGAATGTATCTAGTACTTGAAGTGAGAGTGTCTTATTAAAATCTTTCCTGAAAAATCTTAATGAGATAAAATCAGGCCAAACGAAAAAGAATAGTCTCCCCATAAAACAAAAACCCTTTAACTTTATTGAAGGAGATTCTTAAGTTTGCGCATTCCAATCTTGTCTCGAAACTTTTCAAAAACAATACTCGACAATATTTTTGTAAACAGGTCAGCTAGGTTGTCATTTTGATGTGAAGTAACGTATTTACTTCACATCTATGTATCCATCTTTTTGAAGAACATGAGTGTATAAGAATTTTGATGAAATATGCTTTGTTTTATCACCTTTGATGTATCCTTTTCTGAGCTGTACAATGTAGGCAACATTGTCTTCATAAAGTGTAGTGGAAGTTCCTCTGATAGACGATAATCCACATGATTCTTGGATGGGTTTACTGATTGATCTCAAAGATGTATATTCTCGGTTTGCTTAATGTATTTGTTATAAACTCTGAATGATTCGAAGAAGTTGATATGAGAGTCTGCCTTACTAATCGTCAGGATATAGCGGTATCGCTATAAGTAAATACATATCCTGTTTTTGACTTTTTTTCTTGTGAGGATTAGACAGGTATCCGACATCAGCATATCCAAACAAAGCCAATAGATTAACTGCAAATGCAACATTGGGTCTTGTACAATTTACGAGATACATTAATGCCCCAATTGCACTTAGATAGGGAGTATCTAGTCCTAAAACTCATTCTCACTCTTCTAAAGGTCGAAATTCATCTTTTCTTGACATCTAATGAACGAACAACCATCAGAGAATTCAACGAATGATTATCCATATAAAATTCAGATAGTACCTTTTTCGTATAGGTTGATTGATGGATGAATATCCCGAAGGACAAATGCTCCACTTGTGTTCTTAGGCAGAATTTTCTTCTTCCAAGGTTTTTCATTTCGAATTTCCTATTCAAAAATTGATTCGTTGTAGCTAACTCCTCTGGAGTGCCTACAAGGCTCAGATCATCCACACACACAACAATAATAGCAAATCCGTTTCGTGATTTTTGAGTGAAGATGCATGGACATACTAAATCATTTATATATCCATTTCTGAAAAGATATTCACTTTCGATTATACCACATGCGATCAGATTGTTTCAATCCATATAATGATCTCTGTAACCTAATAAAATATAATTGATTTAAGTCTTTGTGCTTCAGGCACCTTGATGCCTTTAGGGATTTTCATATAAATCTCAATATCAAGAGATCCATATAAGTATGTAGTGACAATATCCATTAATTTGGTTTTCAATTCATACATTATTGTCATTCTTATGAGAAATCGAAATATAATACCATCCATCACGGGTGAGTATATGTCTGAATAATCAATACCGGGCCTTTATGAGAAGCCTTGAGCGACTAATTGAGCGTCGTATCTCACAACCTCATTTTTCTCATTTCATTTTCGAATGAATAGCCATTTGTATCCAACAAATGTTATATCATTTGGAGTTCGGACGATTGATCCAAAAATATTTCTTTTTGATAAAGATTGCAATTCTATCTTGATTGTATCTTTCCATTTTTGGGCAATCCTCTCTCTGTAGATATTCTTCAACACTTCGGAAGACATATCGAGGCTTGCATCAATTTCTGATGCAATAAAATATACAAATATATCATCAACATCAACCTCTTCTCTGTCCCACATAACATTAGTGTATGCATCATTTATCGAGATCTCTACATTTTCATATTTCGAAACTTCATTAGAAATTTTATACCTCTCACGAATCACCTCCTCTTGTGAATTGTTTGTCACTTCAGGGATATCTTTCACTTTAGAGGTTTGAATAATACTTTTATCATTTCTTCTTTTTTGTGGCATAAAATCTTTTGCAGCAATTGGTCTCCCACACTTCTGGCATGGTTTATCATTTGATGGAACAATGTTGACGATGATTTGGATACTAGCCTTGTCGTGAGGTATTTCTATTCTTGTTGTCACATTTACTATTGGTATATAAGACTTGATAATTTTGCTTGCATCATTAAAAGTATCTGGAATTTGATTTGCAATATTTTGCATGTGGATAATCTTTTGAACTTATAGTTCACATTGATTTGTCAAGAAATCCAATCCTTGTAATCCGAATAGTTTCCACATAAATTCCGATTGTGATTTCTCCAATTTATTCTCTTTTCCTAAAAAAGGAAAAAATTTCTCATCAAAATGACAATCAGCATAGCTATCAGTAAAAAAATCAATAGTAAGGGGTTCTAGATATCGAATAATAGGTGATGAATCATAACCCACATAAAATATCAAGTCTTTTTTGTGGTCCTATTTTAATCCCCTGTGGAGGTGCAATAGGGACGTAAACAATAGATCCAAATACTCTCAAATAAGAGATATCTAGTTCTTGATCTATGACAAGTTGTAATGGTGAATATTTATGGTATGTTGTTAGTCTATTACGGATAAGATTAGCAACATATGTAACACTACATAACCCAAAGCAGATACATGTAACTTTTATCTCATAATCAAATGTCAGACGATTAGTTGAACTCTTTTAATTAAAGGCTCTGCTAGATCATTTTGAGTATGTACATAATGAACCGAGTGTTCGATAGAAATTCCTACTGACATACAGTAGTTGTCACACTTTTTTGAGGTGAATTCCCCAACATTATCAAACGGATGGATTTAATTGGATTATCCGAAAACTAAACTCATAATTTAATAATTTGAATTAAAATTTTAACGAACGCAATATTACGAGTAGAAAGAAGACAAACATAGAACCATCTAGTGAATACATCTATTAAAACCATAAAGTATCTAAATGCTCCTAAGGATGGATTAATTGTGCCACAACTATCTCCATGAATTATTTCTATGAAAAACGGAGATCCAGATGATACCTTTGTTAAGGATAGTCTCGTAATGAGATTTCTTTCGAACAAGAAACAAACATGATTACGATTCAACAAATCTCTCATATTCTGTAGTGGATGTCCTTGTGAGTTTTCAACAATTCATCTCATCATCGTACTTCCTGGATGTCCAATATGTTCATGCCAAAGCAGGACAATTTTTGAGTTAATGAACTTCGGATTCATAACATTATGTGACTCGATTGTTCTAATTTTCACAAGATATAACCCAAAAAAAGTGCTGGAAGTTTTTCAAGATTCGCTTGCAACCTTTAATAGTAAGATGTTATGTAAATATGCTTTTTATCATCTATTTTTGTGCTTTCAATATGAAAACCATTGAGACGAATATCTTTAAAACTAAGATGGTTTTTTTTTTTTGGATTTTTGGGAGTACAACTCATTCTTTATGTGAATGCGAGTCCCATTTGATAATATAAAATTGGCACTACCAAACCCTTCTATTAGCTTTGATGTTCCATATATTATACCAACACTTGCTTCAGTTTTGTTTAATTCTGAAAAATACTTTTCATTTTGAAGAATTGTGTGTGTTGTTGCACCGAGAACTATGCATATATCTCTCGTTTTCTGTTGATGATTCTGTATAGAAATGGATAAATAGTATTAATTATGCACTATTATTATGTGAAAGTCACACATATATTTAGAGAATTATACACTAAAATTATAAACTATCATTCGCATGCATATAATTTTAAACTTGTTAATATGCTTGTTGCATGACCTATGATAATTACTGTGGATGAGATATATGAAATGAAATATATCTTAACACATTAAACTGTAATGGTTATATGATTCCAAACATTATAACTGTGTCTACAATTTTACGGATAAGAAGACTTATAAGTTTGTTTCAATTCACATTATTTCAACTCATATATCCTTAGATATGTGGTTCAAATAACTCCTTTTAGGTTGTCTAAATGTGGTAGTTAAGAATTTTACAAAGATTTTATTTCCTTGTACTAACTCGTTCAAGGTCTTTGATAATAGGAGTTGTGGCTCATGTGTTTAGTTATGGACTTATGTTTTCTTTATCCATAGTGTTGTACAAACTGATGATAATCTCATTTCTTAATATTTTGCACAACTTTTATTATGAAAAATGCATATGATACATAGATTTAGGAAATTACAAAATATAATTATTATGACAAACGCATACAACACACATATTTTACAAACTAATATAATATTACATATCTCAATAATCCTTTAGCTCAGCCCACCACACAAAAACTTTATGTAAGGTAGGCTCAATATTATTATTCCCTTGATTGGAACATTCAAGTACATCTGCATGATTCACTAGTGGAATAAACACACTTGCTTCCTGGCTCACGAAATTGATCTCCACTTGTTTTCCTTTACCCTTCAATGATGCTTGATAAAGGTTAATGAGATGTTGAGATACACAACATATGCGAGACCAATATCCTTCCATTTCACATCGACACAAATTCTTTTATTATCTTTCTAAGGATTTTCATAGGGAATTTTCCCTTTCTTTTGCATCAACTTTTCACCCTGCCACTTCTGGTGACTTAACTCGGCTATGACCATAGCCACGACCTCGTCCTCTCCCACGTCAATGTTCACTTCTATTCCCTTGAAAAGGTGTTGCATTTACTTTAGGTAAAAGTGTGGAGCCAATAATACAAGTTTGAGAGTCCTTTAAAAGTAATTCGTTATATTTCTCGGTAACAAAAAGACACGATATTAGTTCACTATACCGTGTAAATATTTGCATCCTATATTGTTGCTGTAAAATCACATTTTGGTAATGAAATATTGAATATGTTTTTTTTACCTAACATATGCATTTCAGAAACGGTCTCTTCACGTAATGTTAGTTGTGATGTGATCTTAAATAATGCAAAATTGTATTCTTGCATAGATTTAAAATCTTATGACCTCAAGTTTAACCAATCATGCCTTATTGTAAGAAAGAATACCAATTTCTGATGGTCAAATATGCTTTGTAATTTAATCCATAATTCATATGGATTTTTAATAGCCAAATATTCAGATTTAAGTGCCTCGTGGAGATGATGTCTCAATAAAATTAATGCCATTGCATTTTCTTGTATAGTAGCTTCATTATTTGTCATTACTTATGGCCGAGTCCTCTAGCACTAAGGTGCAACTCTACATCGAGAGTCCATGATAAATGGTTTCCCCTAGAAATTTCAAGAGCAACGAATTTCTGTTTAACTAGATTTGCCATATTTTCAATAAAATAAAATTTATAATTAATTACAATATTATGTATTCCTTCGGTTCCATATTATATGCAATATTTGTCTATTTGAGTCTTCTCAAAATATATGCAGCATATCTCATTTAGTATAACTTTTTCACATAAATAAAACAAAATAATCACCATTTGTTATAGCATTCTCACATCTCCTCTCATATTTCTACAATAAACCCTATCAACACTCAACAAAATCCTTTTTTATCAAATTCCACACAAATACAATACACACATAAAACCATGTGTTAGGTCAACATATTGTCTATATATAGAACGGAGGGAGTATATAGAATAAAAAAAAACGCGTGCATAGCACAATAATAATAATATTAGGACAAGAATTCAATTACTAAGAAAAAGTAAATCATTATTATAATAAACGTAAATCGTCAAGATGTTTAGTGATTCGTTTATGCAGTTCATCATGATAATGATCCATTTCGTCGAAGCTGCAAAATATATTCTGATGAAAAATTGAGTTTAATATGTATAATTTAACTTACCCATTGTTCTCAGATGCTTAGAGGCTCGTTCTGATAATGTGTTTTGAAACGAAAATGGAAAAAAACCACTAAATGCAACAAAACACCCCACTGCCTTCTTCTCCTTCTCTGGCCTCTTCTCAACCTTTTATTATAGCAGAGTAGCATATTGAATACAAAAGAGAGGGCTTGGTTTTATACCCTAAGGGAGGAAAAAATTTTCCCAAACTGAACTGTAGCGAGCCGCAAATGGAAAGTGTTAAACAGTATATGAATAGTGACAAATTGTGCGAGTAGACCCCTCACGTGATAATAAATGAAAAGAAAAATACATAGAAAAATTAAGTTATTGATAACATTCATACGTATATTACAACAATCCCATGCCGCCTAATGTTTGTATAGAACAAACTTCTTATTCTTCATTATAGAAGAGAGAGAGAGAGAAAAGAACTTCTTATCCAACAACAACAATTCGGATTGGTTTTTTTAAGGCATTCACATCGGCTATTTTAAAATTTTCTTTCAATTTTTTATAATTCATTACATCGTATTTTATCTCATGATAGTTATAAATAATATAATATACTACAATAATCACTACAAAAATTAAGGAAATTCGCAAGGGAAATGCATTGTCGCAAATTCCCTAGGTGCTAATTGATTTTGCGACGGAAAGTTCTGAATTTTGTCACAAATTTGTGACTGCATTGCCATAATATAGCTACTGAAGAAGAATTGTTCGCTAACCACATTTTCAGGTCCTTACCAATAGAAGCTTTTTTCAATCGATGTTTAGCAACAGCCACCGTCGCAAGTTAGCAAAAGAAGGTCCATTTTTAGTCGTAAATCTTATTTTGTGGATATCAATACTTTGCGATAAAAGCTGTCGCTAATTAGTGCCTAAAAATTCACAACTGATCGCAAAACTGGTTTTCAGGAAAAAAAAATTTGCTGAATGTGTGGCGATCGAAGGTTGGAGAAGAGACAAAGAGAGAAGGGGAGAGTGATGATGTAACACCCCGAACTTTTCTGATCCTTTCATTGAAATCCGTGTAATATTATTGTCGTTGGCCTAACATCTCCGCTAGGTAAAAGATATACTTCCTGATTTTGTCATAAGAATTAAACTAAATTGTAAAGACTCGAAAATTCATAAAAATTTATTTTCTCCATAATTAATATAAGTAGTAAATTATCGAAGGTTAAAAATTATAAAATGGATACGTATAAATTCGTTTGACGAAAGTGAGCTAAAAAGGGTAAAACTAAAACCCCAATCTAAATGGTTAAGAATGCAAAATCATAACATGACCATGAAGAATTACATGATACATAAACCTAAAGATCATACAAATGTAATGATCATAAACAAGATATGTTATGATCATAACAAGAGTTACACATATTACTCTAACCTTACGAGGATCTTGTAACTTAAGCATATTTAGATTATGACAAGAGAACAATGTAATAAGTTCACAAAATGATCATTAGTATTCTTAACCCTAAACCTAAAAATGTTCAAGACAAGAAGAATAAGAATAAGAATAAGAATCCTCTTTACACCAAACTTCCCTTTACCTTTTGCTTTAAGCTTTACACCCTTACCTTGCTTTCCAACACTTTGATTCTCATCTTAACCTCCTCAAATCAACCTAGCTCTCTCATTTCTCTTCTTATAACTCACACAACTCAGAAAAACACTCTCAAACACGAGAAGAAAGAATGAGAAATAAGGAGAGGAAGACAAGGCAAGCTTTAAGAAGAGGAGGAGGTGAGCTTCTTGTTTCAAAATTTGTGAAAAACCATAGACTCCGAGATAAATTTGGATTTTAATATATGTTAAAGCTTATGTCTTGTGCCTAAAAAGATGATAAAACATGACTCGAAGTTGTGAATCTTAAGCTATAAATCAAAACATGCAGAGATGTCAACCTGTAAAAAAAACTAGTTATAAAGATGATTTTGTGACTTGATTTGGAATTATATAGCAAGAGTTAGAAAATGATCCTTATATCATTGGAAAGATCTTGAAGTCTAGTTTCTAGAAAAGTTTACAAATCTTCATTTATACTTGTATG
This sequence comes from Drosera capensis, assembly GCA_001925005.1. Taxonomy (NCBI): domain Eukaryota; kingdom Viridiplantae; phylum Streptophyta; class Magnoliopsida; order Caryophyllales; family Droseraceae; genus Drosera; species Drosera capensis. The sequence continues at coordinate 114,015 of LIEC01012004.1, forward strand.
TAAAGAGTTATGAGCTGATTAGTGAAGTAAGGTCAAACTATCTATTCTAGCATTAAATACAAACTTGAATGAATAAACTGCTATTATTGGTATAGTTTCATGATAGAAACTCTGATTATATGAAAACTTTATAGAGTCTAGTTTATGTATAATTTTATGAAATAATTTTTGAATTTGTAGAGAAAAAGATAGATTTAAACATGTTGGACATAATCCAAGAATGACCCGTTTTCATCCCAAAATAACTCCAAATATTCACACACTTCTAATGATGATAAATATATAAAATCATCATCATGGAAAATCATAATAAGTATCAAGGCTGGTAGAAAGCTTCGCACCATCTCATAATATTAAAATGATGATTTTTCTCGCAGTACGAACAATTATGCTTAACTCCGTAACTTGAATAAACATTCATGAAGAAATGTATTAATATGCAAATCCTATAGTATTATAGGACTTGAAGATGCTACTCGTTGTCACTTTAGGATGAGGTTGAATATGTGCATGTGAAAAACTATGATAAAAGGTAACGTTTAGATTTATTATGTATGACGATGCATATTATTATACTGTGAGGGAAATAATATGTGTTGAAATCTTTGATCGTAGTCACTAATTATACCTGATGTAAAATAAAGACTTTAGCATTTAGATTGTGATTTGTGATGATGCATACTATTATACCTAGAAGTATATAGTCATATGATGGTTTCTGTAAAATTGACATAAAATGTGTCAGACGTTCCTTATTGCCTATTTCTTGCTATGTGCCATGATGAGATGATGTATGGTGTATGTTATCTCTTGTTTGCTGGTAAATAAGGACGAATGTATGAAAGGAGTGTAAATCCATAATTAGTGAGATAATTCTATGGCATAAAACACAAAGAGCGTTGTTTTAATAGTTTGTGTTATACAATGACTTGGTGGTGATATTCTTTCATCGACCCTATGAGGATTTTTGGGAATGAGGGTATCTCACTGCAGGAGGCCCTGGACTTCGATTTGGCTGATCCCTTTTCCATGATGTCCCTTTTGCTATAGCTGAAAAGAGGTTACTTATGAAATTTATTAAGTCTCATCAAGGAAATCTATTGTATGTCAACTCTGTGTAATTGATATTATGAAGATAAATGTAACAGATTTTTGAGTGAACTGTTGAGTGTAGCAGTACACTAGACTTGAACTGGGGACTTGTCGTGTCACAATATTGTATTCTCAATTTTTTTGATATGGAGGTCTTGACTATCATAACATAAAGGGTATAAAGATAGTAAATGACGTTAATAATATCTGGAGTGTCGATTGACATATGGTTTCGAGCATTATTACGTGGTTGACAACACTGATCGCAAGGTGTGAAATTAGAATTTATATTTATACTACTGGTTCTGAATAATTAAATTTATGTACAAGTGATTAGTACAGGTCGAACCCACATGGAACGAATTCATGCTATAAAATAATTTAACTTATCTCGTAATTTTCAATGAAATTAAAATTGGGGGAGGCGGGGGTAGTTGAAAAAAGAACAGAAATACTAAAGATAATTTAACTAAATATTTTTTTTCATTTTTGTTTAAAAGTGTACTTATTAGAGTTGATAAAATATATGGCAATCGTAATCTTCACTCTTCATGGATTTAATCTTTGACTAAATTTCATGTTCATTTATGATAGGTGTTTGTAATAAAGCTCAACAAAAAGAGTGTTATTGGTTATCATAAAGCATGTCATAACCAAACTAAAATACTTACCCTATGTCGAAATGAGAATGTAACATAGACTAAACATGTCGCATAATAAATATTTCTGTAATAACTCATGACATTCACCTAACACAGATTAGTGTCATTTCATGCTCATTTTCAGGTGATCATAGGTTAACCAAGAGAGAATGTCAATAACCTTATGAGTTTGCTCCTATCATCAACCAAAAGAGAATGACTTGACTGCATACATACTTCCCTTATGTAGTAAGGTGATGAGTCATAATACATAGAATAAATAATAGGAATAAATCAACACATAAATATGATACCATGAGTTTTGAACATGAAATTATTGAATTCAGGAATCACATCTCATAAAAATCCATGAAAAAATTCCAACTACTATGCCATACTAAATTCTTGCGCTACCATAACCATTAATGAAGATGAAAAATTCAACAGACAATAAAAAAAAGTCATTACAACACAACTAGAGATAGAGTATAAACCTAACAACCAATGATTATTGGTTTACAAACACAATCGATTATAATCCGTACTGATGATGTTCCATCAGAGCTTTTGTAAGGTCAAAGATATAACCTACAGGGGGTGAATAGGTTAATTCGAGTTTTAACAATTTTATTCAGCAGATTATAACTTTGTAGACCACTGTTCTATGCAGACTACTTGGGTAGTCTGTGGCTAACAGTTCAAGGTCTACCGTAGAGATTTCAAATCATCGAATTTGTCTCTGTTTGACTATGAAGGTTGATTTCTAACAGTTCTAAATATCGAACAATGAAAACAAGTAATGAGACACGATATTTATACTACTTCAGACACTTGTTATCAATTGATAAACAAGAGCTTAGTCTAGTCTTCCCTTGGTGACCAGTGCAGTTAAGCCAAGGGATGAGTATCACTATCTTTTTATTTATAGCTTACAAGACAATTTCTTTTTACAAGCTTAACAACTTCCAGAAAAGATAAAGACCCATGATCTTCACACAGATTCACCAATCTTAGTTGTTTATCCAAAGTCCTTTGTCGTAATCTGTATCTGGTGGCTCATCTGATCTTCATCATCTGTAATCGTCTCCTCTCTACCATCCAACCTAGACCTCAACTACATACTTGATTTCTAGCCTAAACAACCTAACTACATTATGATTAATATATCTTAGATTTGTTACATCAATTTCTATATAATTGGAGGGATTGCACATTCCTATCAATCTCCCCTTAAATTGATGCTAACAAAAACTCCTATGTAAAACAACAAGATTACAACTTTCTAACTGAGAAAATTACATTGTTTTTCGTTTTACAAACCAAAAACATAAAGAAAGAAAAAGAAAGAGGAGTAGAGATATTTTTACTTATCTTTGGTGCTCCTTTCTTTTGTTGCGCTTGTGCGTGTATTCTTCCTCTGGTTCTTTTCTGTGCTTTCAAGATCTTTCTTCTGACTCTCTATGTCATCTATATTCGTCATGAGACTGTTCTCCATGATGTCTGTGTCTTTTAGTAGACATTTCCCTATCAGAGGAATGTCTCTTCTTGGTGCAAAAGACTTCTCCCCCTAAGTCTCAGCTGGGGTCTTTTGCTGCTCTACTACAGGAGTCCTTTGTGGTTCTTCTGCAGTTGGCTTCTCCCTTTTTTTTTTTTTTTTTTTTTTTTTGCATTCAAGGTGGAGGTAAGAGATTCAATGGCAGTCCGCACAGCCTGAAGTTCAGAGAAGATGTTCTTCTAAACTACTTCTAAACTACTTCTAAACTACTCAATTGGCCTGAGTATTGCATGTCTCAGGCTGGTTATCTTCAAGGTAGAGTCCTTAAATTCTAGTGTGCCATTGAAAAGGATGTGTACCTCCTTTGGCCTTGTTGAGGATGTGTGCCTACTAACTATCTTCTTCTACAATTAAGCTAATTATGCGGCTTCTACTTCTGTCATCCTATCACGTTCTCCAATTAAGGTATGGGATCCATCTGGATTGACTCTGTAAAGAGTCTTAGGTCCTGAGGGGACTAGTATTGGTCTAGAGGATATTGTTTGCCTTCCAGTCCTTGTTGGCCTCTTGATTGGAAGTTTGTGTTGCGCCATAAACTCCTGAATCATGGCTTCCCTTTCTTCTTTCTGCTGCTGCTCAGCTTGAGTTTTCATGCTGACTAGTGAAGAGGTTGTTCTTGTTGTTCTGGTCCTGAGCAGTTGAGCTCGTGTTTCTATAGTTCGTACTGTCTACAGAACTGTGTCTATGACCTTCTCTAGAGAAGGTCTTACCTCTATTATCATGGTTGACCATACCTTTGCTACAGTTGATGGACGATCTTTTGCAACTGTGGAGAGATCCATTCCACTGCTAAAAATGGTATAATTATTGTAGTGATTGCCTCCTCTGTAGGTAACCTATTGGTGAGTGACCTTGCAGTAGAGATGGGCTGAGTTTTTTCTGCCCTCTAGAGTTCATTGAGGCCTGCTTCTATTTGTCTTATTTCATCATGTGAGTAGCCTTAATTAACAAACTCTTGCCTTAATTGAGCTCCTTTCCTGACCTCCTGATAGTTCTTTTGAGCTTCAAGAATAATGTTGTAAAGATGATCGTCTGCTCCAAATTTGCATCATGAAGTGTAGCTAACTCAGGTGCCTTTGGAGGCATTGTGTTTGAGGATAATGGTCCAATAATTGTCTTAGTCTGCACTAGGAAAGATTATGCATCTACCTCCATGTCAGTTGGCCCCACAACTCGGAGATCTGAGATTGTTTCCTCGTCTCAGGTCTGCAAAATGAGCTTCCTCTTTGTTTCTCTAACCTTCTTTAGTTTAATTGGTTGAGCCTTGTTGGCTTGTTGTCTTCTTGTCGTTGGCATTGCTACAATGGCATGCACAGTTGCATTTGGTAAGAGGTCTACAACCTTCCTTTTGGTCGTTGCTAGAGGTTTCTTGCCGTTACACAATGTCAGCCAATAGTTTTGAACGTTGCATGATTTCAGGAAAATCATTTTTGTAAAGTTAATATTCTTTCCAAAAATAAATGTTGTAGAATAATGTTGCTTCTAGTCTGCATCCATGTGTGCAGCAAGCAGTAGAGCAGTAATGGTAGTCTGTATAAAATAATACTAGTCTACATTTTACATATGCAATAGATGAGTAAGGCATTTTGGCCTATTTCACTGCCTTAAATCAAGTATACCCAATTCTCCTCTAAATTGAATAAACTTGCTCTCATCGAGAGGTTTTGTAAAAATATCTGCAATTTGTTTTTCTGTTGGAATATATTCCAATTTAATATGACCTTTTTGCACATGATCTCTGATAAAATGATATCTGACATCAATATACTTAGTCCAAGAATGTTAAACTGGATTTTCTGAAATTGCCATTACAAACGTGTTGTCACAAAATATAGAGGTTTCATAGAGTGTCATACTATAGTATGCAAACTGTGATCTTATCCATAATATTTGTGTAGCATAGCTTCCTACAGCTATGTATTCTATTTCTACAGTAAAGGTTGACACTATAGTCTGCTTCTTGCTGAACCAGGGAATGAATCTTGCACCAATAAATTGGCATGCTCCACTTGTGCTTTTCCTGTCAACCCTACAACCTGTAAAGTCTACATCTGAAAAACCTGTTATTTTAAAATCTGATTCCCTTGGATACCATACACCTAGGTTTGGAGTTCCTTTAAGATATATGAGGATTCTCTTTACTACAGGATAATGGGATTTCTTGGGATCAGATTGATACCTTGTACAGACATTGACTGCATATTGAATATCCGGTCTGGTTGCAGTAATGTATAGTAATGACCATATTCTTCCTCTATATATGGTTTGATTTATTTTTTTTCCATGTTCATCTTTATCTATCTTTATTGATGTGCTCATTTGAGTTTTCATATGACTAGCACTTTCTAAACCATACTTTTTAATTGTGTTTTTTAAGTACTTAGATTGATTTATAAAGATTTCATTCTCTAATTGTTGTACTTGAAATCCTAGAAAATATTTTAGTTCTCCCATTAAACTCATCTGAAATTTAGATTTCATTAATTATGTAAATCGTTCACAAAGTTTATTATTAGTGTAACCAAATATAATATCATCAATATAGATTTGCACTAACAATATATGTTCCTTGTGCTTCTTAAGAAACAGAGTGGTATCTACTTTACCTCTTTCAAATTTATTTTCACATAGAAATGTTGAGAGGGTTTCATACTATGTTCTTGGTGCTTTTTTTAATCCATATAAAGCTTTGTCTAACCTATATACATGTTTTGGATATTTAGAGTCTTCAAAACTAGGAGGTTGTTCAACATACACTTCCTCTTGTAGTTTTACATTTAGAAATAAACTTTTTATATCCATTTGATAGACTTTAAATCCTTGATATGCAGCATAGGCGAGGAACATTCTTATGGCTTCTAATCTTGCTATAGGGGAAAATGTTTCATCAAAATCTATTCCTTCTTCTTGTGAGTACCCCTTAGCAACTAATCTAGCTTTATTTCTGATGACTATTCCATTTGCATCAGATTTATTTTTAAATACCCAGTTGCAGTCTACCACTGGATAGTTCTTGGGTCTTGGTGTTAGATACCATACCTCATTTTTTTGGAACTCATTTAGTTCATCTTGCATAGGATCTATCGAGTTTGGATCATTTAGAGCTTCACTTATTACCTTTGGTTCTATTTCAGATATAAAACAAGCAAATAGGCATTCTACATTTGTTTCCCTTCTAGTCTACACAGATGTATTTTTATCTCCTATTATGTCATCCTGTGTATGTGCCTTAATCCATCTTCCTTTGTCTTGTTCATTAGTTTTCAATTATTGTTGAGATTGTTCTTCAGTCTCTGCTACAGTGTCATTGTGTGCAGACGACTCTTCCTTGTCTGCAGTTTTAATGACCTCTTCTGCAGCCTGTTCATTACATGCACTTTTCTCACCAAATACATTAGCATTTCTTATAAATGTTTCTGTTTCATCAAATTATACATGAATTGACTCCTCAACTGTTTGTTGTTTGTAGAATACCCTAAGAAAGTTGCCTCATCTTTTTTAGGATCAAATTTTTATAAATAGCTTTTATCATTATTGTGTATATAGCATATGCATTCAAAAGCATGAAAGCATTTGACAATTGGTGTCTTTTCTTTCCACAATTCATAGGGGGTTTTCTTATAAAGCTTGTGAATTGTGCATCTATTCTGAGTATAGCAAGTTGTATTGACTGCTTTTGCCCAGAAGCTTTTAGATAAGTTTGTATCAGAGTGCATTGTCCCAGTTGCCTCTATGCGTGTTCCATTTTTTCTCTCAGCTACATCATTTTGTTGAGGTGTTCTAGGTGCTGAGAAGTTATGTTTAATTCCATGATCATTGTAGTAGAAATGTAATCCTGTTTGATCAAATTCAGTGCCATGATCACTTTTAATTATGATAATCTCTATTCCTTTTTCATTTTGAATCTTTCTAAGAAACATTGTCAGGAGACTACAAGTTTCATTCTTTTTATGTAAAAACATTACCCAAGTATATCTGGAATAATCATCTACTATAATTAGAGTGTACTTTTTTCTGTTTAAGCTCTCTACCTCAACTGGATCAAAGAGATCCATATGTAATAATTCCAGAATTCTAGTTGATTCTGAAGAGTTTAAGGGTTTAAAGTTTGCCTTAGTCTGGTTTCCTTCCTAGCATGCTTTGCATAGTTTATCCTTTTTGAACTTTATTTGAGGGAGTCCTCTTATTAGATTTTCTGAGGATAATTTGGCTATTGTTTTGAAGTTAAGATGAGCTATCAATTTTGCCCCAGGTAAAGCAGTAGACCTTTGGTCTTGTGCTTATTAGTGGTCTGCTCCACTGTGTCTGCTGCAATTGACATGAGCAGGTGTGTCCCAAGTATGGTTTTCTCCAAGTTATTCTGGAGATTTTATTCCATGTTGAGTAGTTAGGTGCGTGCTGAGCTTTATAAGGTCTTTCATTGAATCTTCTTTCAAGATTCTTGGCCTTCCTTATTTTATGATTGGTTTGTTCTGGTGTTCTGCTTCAGCCGTTTTGTGTTTGAGTAGCAAAGGTCTTACTTTGTAGTAAAGATCTCTTTTGTTGACTATTCTTGCTTCTTGGTTCTTTTTGTGCAGTGGAGCTTTTGCCCTTTTGCACACCTGCTGCAAGAGAGGTATTACTTTTTTGCATGTCTAATGTAGTTGAGGTCTTCCTCTTCTGCACAGTTTTTGCAGTAGTCTTCTTTTGCTTTCTTGGCAATGACTTTCTTGTCTGCATTGTTGTACAATCAGTCATTATGTCCTAACCCAGTTTTATCATGGGAGGATTGACCTGTATTGAGCAATTTTGACACACACAAGGTCTTGTCATTCCAAGCATCCACTTATTTCTGAAGCTCAGTGTTTCTCATGGTGGGTTAGTCTTTCCATTACAGCCTTGAGAAGTTTCCTTTTTTTTCATTTGCTTCTTTCAGTTCATCTGGAGCATAGATTAGACTATTATTAGTCTCTTTGTCTATTAAGTTGCATTTCTCTTTGAAAATTGCAATCTGCTTAAGTTTCTCTTTATTTTGTTTTAAAAGGGAAATAAAGTTCTCAGAGGTTTCTTGAAGGGCTTTCTTCAGTTTTTCTATGGTTGCATCTGAATTAGAAAGATCAAATAGCTACTGTTGTTCATCTTCTTTGGCCATGAGACATAGCTGAGCATTTGATATGATATCTTCATCATCAGAGTCTGTGTCGCTCCATGTCATTATCGCATAAACTTTGCCTCTTTCCTTTCTTCCAGAGGTGTCTTTATTGTGGTCCATCTTGAATTTGGGTGCAGATGAGTCTTTTGTTGGTAGTCTGCATTGTGCAGCAAAGTGCCTTGGTCTACCGCAGTTGTGGCAGACTTCCTTTTCTTCTTCTTTTGTTTTTGAAATGAAGTTCTTCTTGAAGTTCATTTTCTTGAAGAGCTTTTTGAACTTCATTCCCATCAGTGCCAGTTCATCAGATAGACCTTGTTCACTTGCAGATGAGGTGCCACTGGTCTCCTCTTCTGCCATGGATTTCAGAACTCTCTCTTGAGCTTTGAAGGCCAAGGTCTTCTTTGTTGCATCATCAATTTGCTTCTTTTGCTCAACCTCAAGATTATATGTATGCAGTACACCATACAGTTAAGCCAAGGACATCTTCGTTAGATCTCTGGATTCCTTTATGGCTGTGGTCTTTGTACTCTAAATTTCACCAAGAGATCTCACGAACTTTAGATTGACTTCCTTGTTTTCGAAAGTCTTTCCCAAAGTTTTGAGATTGTTGACGAGAGCATTGAACCTTTCATAGAAGGTAGTCGGATTCTCATCAGATCTTATTGAGACCAATTCATATTGTTGCATGAGGACATCCTTTTTGTTTTCCCTTATTTCATTGATTCCCTCATTCCTTAGTAGTAGAGCTTCCCATGCCTCCTTTGTAATGGTTGTATGAACCACTATTTCAAACATGTTGTCATCAAGAGATTTGAATATTTGATTTATAGCTTTTTTGTTTACCATCTCCAGATCCCAGTCTTCTCTAGACCAGAGGGATTTTGGTCTTTGTACTTCTTTTGTTGAATCTTTAGGATCTGGCATCATTGGAACATGAGGCCCGTCCAAGACAATGTCTTGCATTCTTTCATCTATTGAATTGAGATGTGCAAACATCCTGAGTTTCCAATGGTTGTATTTGTCGAATGAGCATGTTGGAGGTTCTCCACTGTTAGGATATTTGAGAAACTTTGGTGGTTTCATTGTTCTTCACAAAAATAAACTGTTAGTAACTTCTTTGCAAATAAGATAATGACCTTTTCTTTCCATAAATTGTTAAGTCTGTAAAGTCAGGTTTTGATACCAATTATAAGGTCCAAGATATAACCTAGAGATGGGGGTGAATAGGTTAATTCGAGTTTTAATTATTTTATACAGCGGATTATAACTTTTCAGACCACTGTTCTATGCAGACTACTTGGGTAGTCTAGCTAACTGTTCAAGGTCTACTACAGAGATTTCAAATCTTGGAATTTGTCTCTGTTTGGCTATGGGGGTTGATTTCTAACAGTTCTAAACATCGAACAATGAAAGCAAGTAATGAGACACAATATTTATACTTGTTCACACACTTGTTATCAATTGATAAACAAGAGCTTAGTCCAGTCTTCCCTTGGTGACTTTTGTATTCAAACCAAGAGGTGAGCAACACTATCTTCTTGTTTGTAGCTTACAAGACAACTTCTTTTTATAAGCTTAACAACTTGCAAAAAAGATAAAGAGCCACAACCTTTAAACAGATTCAGCAATCTGAACTCTGCTGCAAAGGGTGTTCTTCTGTAGACTAGTGAACCCTTCTTTATTGTGTTTCACGATTCAGCTCTCTTGAGTAATCTTTGAATGTTGATTGCTTTGCACACTTGCCTTATTCAACAACCTTAATCAAAGAGCTTTGTCGGTTTCCTTTTGTAGGGTGAGGAAACGAACCTAGTAGCATTGCACTGTTTCTGACATGACACTTGGTCACTCGTGTCCCCCACCATCTTGTTTCTGATGCTGACAGTCCACTATCTCCAGAATTTATATCATTGCTGCTTTCACTCAAATCTTCATTTGACTGACTCCAGACCCCTGGCCTTACCATCAGCAACCACCTCTGATGCATCCAGTCTGCAAAGCATTTCATCATTCCCTTCTCACCACTCACTACAAAACAAATTTGCCTTTTTACGACCATTTTAAAATTTTGATCGTTGAATTCAGAGATCGAATCAATGTTTTTAGCTACTGATTTTGAAAATGGTCGTAAATATCATTTAGCGATCGAATCAATCGCAAAATGTGTATTATATAAACCACCCGAAGATCTCCCTTATCCCATTTTCTCTTCGACCTTCGTTCACGAAATATTTGGTCACCGCCACCACCACCCACTGTCACCACGACCAGAAGTCGACACCACCCCTACCACAACCTCCGCCACCTCCACCACGAGCCGAATCAGTGGTCATCACCCATTATCGCTGCCACCGCCACCACGAGCCAAAGCCGACACCATCACCCACTGCCACACCCATTCGCCCAATCGAGGACCCCCAACGACCCCATCACCACGAGCTTCGGCAAGGCGAGTTCCAACGAGGCGATCTCGGACGAGGCTAGGATAGGTGGGTTGATGAATTAACCCAAATTCATCAACCACACACATCATTAAATCAATTAATTTATTAAATTATATATATATATAATAGAAATTAAGGGTTTGAGATTATACAATTGGGAACGAGGAAGGTGATAGTATGGAGTGGTGGCCGGCAGGAGCTCCTCGCCCTTCTATTTTTATTTTATTTTTTAACTTTGTGTGTAGGAGTTTTATAAGTGGACACCCGAGCTGACGGAGCGTGTCAGGAGAGAGTTAGAGGCGACGGCGAAGAAGAGGGCGAAATATATCCAGTACAAGACCCGTTAGACCATGCAAAAGGGGGCATCCTTCCTTGGGTTGACGAGGGTTTACATGGTGCGTTGGACATCAAATGGAACTCATAGACGTTCAAGGAAAACAGGAGCAAAGGCGAGGGACAACACACACAAGAAAGTGTGTCTACGGTCCATGTGACCAAGAAGCTGTTAAGTTAGTCTTTTTTTATAAAAAAAATTAATATACAATTTTTCAAAAGTAGTTCTTTTCATTTCTTTGTTGTCTAATGTGTTTGAAAAAAATAAAATTCATAACCTAGGATGAGACGTTGAAGAGGATGTCAGATAAGGCAGAGGTGTTCGAGCACACGCACAAGAAGAAAGGCGTTGTGCCGGCATCAAGTGAGGAGATGGAACTCTGTGATGACAGGGGTAAGGCAGTGATGATAAGTTAAAAATTTTATATTTATTTTTGATTTAAATTTTTTTATTTTAATTGATAGTTTGTTGTAGTTTAATTTCTTTGCCATTTTGTTTTTTTGTTGCATGTAGCCGGAGTTCAGAGCTCGTTGTGCTGTGACGGTGGATGAGTTTTTAGCCATGCAGAAGCCGGGGACTCAGCTCACTCCATAGCAGGAGCGCACATTCACCAGCCAGACGTACCTCGACACAGCGAGATACAAGAAGGGATACGTCTATGGTCTAGGATCTGCCTCCTCGGTGTAATATCCCAAGGAGGTGCGATCCTCGCCAGTAGAATATCAACATCCGTTGATCGCTCCGAGGTTCTTTCGGTGAAGAAGGAGGAGGCAGTTCTGAAGGCACAGATGGAGAGGATGGCCCAGATGATGTCCCATTACGAAAGAGGAGCTTTTGATCGTCGTCCGGATGATTCTCATTATCCGCCACCACCGCCACCTTCATGTCCTCCAGAGCAGATCCACCGCCACCTTCATCATTTCTCTAGTTTTATGTATATTTCTAATCGTTTTTTGTTTCATACACAACTTTCATATAATAAACAATTATTTGATATCATTTTTGTGTTTTTTTTTTTTTGTGTACTCATATCTGTTGGTGTTGGATTGTGGATGTGGGAGGTTGGATGGATGAGTTTGGTGTGATTTGGACCTAGTTTGGGTCAAATTTTATATTACGCGGCTAATTTGAGCAAACCATGTTTAGGTATCAAGAATAAGATAGTTAGCGACCTATACGATTGCTAAATAAACTGAAAACCACATATGATATAAATGATGAGTTCATGGAACACTTGGATCGACAGAAACATACACGCACAAGACAGGGGAGTTGAGGAATATTATTGGCACTTATTTTTATATATCAAACTAAGAATAAGCTTTAGAAATCGTTTACATACTAACCACCTCCTAACCCGAACCAAGTATACATCGTATCTCATTTCAATATTAGACCAGGAGAAAAGAAAATAACAAAGTGGGTGAAAGGAGGTTGGTTATTTTGTTTGTAGAGTTAAGATACAGAAGTAGGAATATGGTATGAGTCAAGATAAATGATTAATACATCCATACCCAAAAGGTATTGTGCCTTAACAAAAGAACACCAAAAGTACTAAACTAAACAACTTCTTCGAGTCACTCCCTTTTATTAGGGTTGATGATTAATCAAATAATTAAAGGAAACAATATTCTCTTTTTTTTGATTTCTTTTTCTCGGGATTTTTTTTTTTTGAACATGAACGATAGAACAAGATGGTCCTCGCACGTTATGTGCCATATTACAACATAAGAAGCTAACCATCCCATACAAAAATATCCAAAATTTCTTGGACTGACTCGTACATGTAATATATAGAACAACTCCAATAATGAGTGTAAGCATGCCCAATCAAAACTATGTATCACTTAGAATACGAGATAAAAAGAAGGAAAAACAGGGGATAATATCATTCGGTCAGAGAAGTTTATAAGGGTTATGACAACACAAAGAAATGGAATAGATTATTTACGATGCATACCTCTCCGTTCTACCACTACTAAGTAGCTAGTAGCTTAAACTCATTGCATTATAAGAATCTACCTCCTATAATTGCCCTCACAACCCCCATATATATGCTCTTGCTAGAGATATAAATCTAACAATATTTAGAACAACGAAAGTTGTGTAGCGAGAAGGGTTTCAAGTTAGGCCATCTTTTGTTCTAGTATGACACTTGTGTAATGTCTTTCTTCCGAGTTAACACATTTCACCAAATTCTTACAAACTTTTGTGTATATTCTTCCACAAAAGTAAATATTGACTCTTCTAGACACAAATGAATTTTTTTAATTTTTCTTACTCAAAAACTAGACTCACATAACAACATGACACGTAAATTACCAACTAACTCAAAAACCCAAAAAAACAAAAAACTAACTCATATTTACACAACTCTTCCCCCAAACCCAAACTACACATTATCTTCAATGTAAAAATAACAAGTTCAGGATCAGACGACAATACTTACATAGTTGCTGTCAGTTTTGGGAGGAGGACGGTTAATATCGCCTCTAAAGAGTATTAGTCACATCTTGTAGCGAAATTCTTTTGGTAGCTGCTGGTTTCTGATTGATTGAATTTTCACTCTCTTGCTCCTTTTTCTTCAAAAATTTTACTTTCTTGAATTGTTTGGGCAGCTCAGCAACATTTGAACCAACCGAAGAGTCAAGACTCCTTCGCTAGAAAAACTACAAAATGAAACATTGCAAGTAGCACTAAACTTCTTCCAGGATTATGATGAAATAACAACATAAAGTAATCTCCATTAAATCGAAATTTTTGAGAACTAGCAATAAAGGTATGGTCAAGTGTTGTAACTTCCATACATCTTTTAGCACTTAAATTGGTGTAATTAAACCTCCAAAAACTATAGGACATTCTCCATTCAAAGCAAAATCGTTCCAATAACGAGTTATATGTGATGCATAATCAATATTTTTCTCGTTGTATAATGCCCATAAAAACATGATTCCTTTCTAAACTATTCATACTCATTTCGTCCAAAATTTGTGTGACTTATAACGTCTTGAAGATAATAAAATGTTAGGTTATGGATTATAGAAGCTTCTGCAGATTGTTCATTAAAAGAACTTCTACTAGAAATAGATTTACAAATTTTCTGAAAATTTCACTCCACAATCTCTGGTGATTGTCTATCTCATTTTGTTCTAAACCCATATAATTCATTCACATCATCAACAGTTATCACATACGAGGTATTAAAAAGTTGAAAAGCAATAAAATCGAATTCAGGATGCTCATCTGTCACGATGTTGATTTCCAAAGTGCTCAGAAACTCCAATGTCACTTGTTCATAGGTTGCCTAATTTCTGCTTACGAATGTCTCCCATCAATCATTCTTCAGCATCTTTTCAACATAAACAGGCCCATTCGGACAAGAATGTTTTTGTCTAGATAATTCGTTCCTTCGACTCCTATCCTCACAACCTTTTATATCGCCCTTCATGTTCTTTCTTTGAGAATCGAGCTTCATTAAGTTGCGTTTTCCAACCAACCGTAGGTTTAATGAGTTCATCTTACAAATAAGGGATATCCCTCAAGATTTTGGGTTGCACTTCTTTCGTCATATCCACCTTCAATCAAATAAATAACATTGTAAATAAGACTTGGTGGAAACAAATATATCAATGAACTTTGGAAATTACATACATTCATCAAAATCATACATCTAAAATCAATTTATTATCTATTCTTGTAGCACCAATTCATAGTTAAACAATCAAAGATCAAATTTTTCTCGTCTCATCATAATCTTCCAAACCCTAGTTTTGCAAAATTCATTGAATCATAAGATCACACATCATCATGTTTCACAAGCATACATAGCATTATAAGCAACTCTCATTGAGTATTTAGATATGATGACTATAACAAAATCAAGAATAACTCAATTGTACCTTTCGACGATTTCGATAGATCTAAGTTTGGTTTGATGAAATCTTTAATAGACGATTCTTTGATGGATTGGGATCTTTGTTTTAAATGGATTTGGAATTGATTTTGATGACAAAGAGGAGTTTTGGGTGTCTTTTGTCATTGGGGGGGGGGGGGGGGGGGGGAATAAAAGTGATACAAGATAAGAGATAGCGTGCTTTATAAAGTGAATTTTCCATTGAGCACGGCCTGTGTTCTTGCGCACATGGTGACAGGGGGCGTGCTCAGAGAGTTCTGTAAAGAACGGACGAACTGGTGTGCGCATGAGCATGGGCCGTTCGTATGGCTTTTTTCAAAATCAGTGATTTTTTTTTCATTTCACACTTGAAATTGAATATTTGAAATTTTTCATGTCATTTATGGATAATTTTCATCCAATGAAACCTCAAATTTAGAAACATTTGGTTTTCTCTTTATTATTACTTTTTATTTTTTACACAACAATTGAAATTAAAAACACATGGCTTGCCTTTCAAGAAGCGCAATGTTTAATGTCGTCAGCTCAACCAAGCATATCAGTTTAAGATCGAATCATATCGATGGATTGAGTCAGAATTGAATCGGAAATCCAAATTTGAAGAATTCCCTTTTGACGTTTCCTAGCTAATGCATTCTCAATATTGTCCTTCTTGATCCAAACATCTTTCATCCGCTATCGTCTAAGATTATACCTTGAAACACGAGAAAAAGAAAAATGTTTAAATATAGTGACTACTTGATAACAAATTTTACCATTTTTCTTCTTCTTGATCATTCGATGGACTTTTTTATGAAAGAACTTAATAATGTGAAGCACTTGTTTTTCTAGAATTTTTGTGTAACAAAGGAATGCCATTTTTCACAATCAACATTTTCTTTTTCAATACCAAAGAATTGTTCTTCATCTTGCTCATTATTAGAATCAATCACAGACTTTCCTTCTTCATTCACAACTTCTATTACCTCATTAACTACATTATTTTTCATACAATTAATTGAAGCATCATGTTGGATAACAGAGATATCGTTCAAATGAAACTCAAGAAAATCCAAAACTGATTTCATGCCATCAAGATCGTCAAAAAATTTATCTATTGATTTTATCTTCTCATCATCGAAAACATTAAAGCAAAATTCATCATTTCCATTTTTCATACTAAGGGTACCCTTATCAACATCAATATTTGATTTACTTATGCGTAAAAAGTGTCTACCCAAAATGAGAGATCATGAATTAGATGAATCGTTAAAATTTTCTTCCATTTTCAAAATGTAAAAAATAACTCAAAAAGTCAATTGATCTATCTATACCAACACATCCTCAACTACACCTTCAGGGAGCATTGCATATCCATACACAAGTTGTATTTTTACATTCGTAGATAAAAAAGGACCAAGATCTAGAGTAGCAAACCAAAAAAACTTGTTGATGTTCACAGATGCACCAAGATCAAGCAAACATTCAGGAATATTCATTTCACTAATAACGCATGATATAGTAAATGCTCTTGGATCTTGCTTTTTCATTTTTCCTTCATTTTTTTTACTCTTGTCATATTTCATTATTATGGAATTAGCATTCTCTCTTGGATTATTGACTTCTTAAGCTAGTTGACTTACTTGGCTTTCAACACTCAAAATACTAGTACGAATTTCTTTCTAAAAACTAGTTAAACTTTGACATATTGTTGTCACAAGTTCTTGTCATGATTTATCATTAGTATTTTGAGGATCTTGGTTTGAATAGTTCTAGTCAACGAACCCTGGTGGAGGATTGTTATAATTGATTGGCTTTAAATTCTGATTGTCAGTTCTCCACCTAAAGTTTGGATGATTTTTTCACCTTCATTATAAGTCATATTTTGGGCATTTCCTTACCTAATAGGGCTAGGAAAACTTTCCCATCGTTTTGGCTTGCTCATTATCATAGAGAATTAGACATGAATCAGTTCCATAATCAAGAACAGATCAAATTCTATATAATTTGACTGTAGCACCAGTATTTTTGTTTTGAACCATCAAGGTGACAAGGTTTGTCAAACAATCAAGCTTCTACAAAGAGAGATCCTCATCGTGATTGAAGTCTTGGGAGTTAGCTATCATTTATTCTAGAATTTGACTCCCAACTCGTGGTTGTTTATCTAAAAGATCACCACCACATGCCGCATCGACAAAACCACGGTCTATTACAAAAAGACCTTTATAGAAATAGTGAATCAAGAAGTTCTTAGAAAATTGATGACTTGGACACCTTGAGACACGACATTTAAATCTTTCTCGATACTGATGTAGCGGTTCCCCTATCGTTTTTCTGATTGAACAAACTTGTTTTTGGATTGTTGTGATTTTTCAAGTGGGAAAATATTTATCTAAGATTAGAGATTGCATTTTCACCCAAGTATTTATGGTTCCTTTGGGTAAACATAGGGCAAATTATTTGCAGCATCATGAATACTAAATGAAAAATCTCTTAACTTAATTACTTCATCATTCACTCCGTCTAATTTCATATTGGCACATACTACCCTAAACTCATTCAAATGCTTATGTGGCTCTTCACCCGAAAGCCCATGAAAAGATGATAGGTTTTGAAGAAATCCAGAATTAAGTTTAAAGTGCCCTTGAAGATATGGGAATACTATACGCAACAGAGGTTCATTGTTATCATCATATTCAGCCCTTTGTCTTAACATGCAATTATCAACTGGTGGATTCGGAGGATTTTGTACATTTTGTGTGTTTTGTGCATTTTGCACATTTTGAGCATTCACAGGTTCAGCCATTATTAACAGAAGTATTTTTAGATGATGCTTCACCTCGTATAATCGATGAATTTCATTCCTTTGAGCTCTCAAACTATGTGTTGAACCTTTTCCCCTGTCTTTCGTTCACTCCTTAGTTGCATGCAAGACACAAGATTTCTGCAAAATGATCATAAAAGTGAAAATAAATAAAAGACAAACTAATTCACGTTGTTCCCTGGAAGCGGCGCCAGAATTTGATAGAACCATGCATGGCAGGCACGGGCCGTGACAAAGGTCACAAAATCATCCGATTTTCAAACTTACATAACTTTTGCAATTTAGCTCTGGTTTTGCTCCGGTTTATTTGCGCTTCTTTCTTATAGATTGTAGAACATGAAAAGCATCTCCAAGAAACTCCAAAATCTTCTTGAGCACTCCAAAATATTCATCACACCAGAAAGCTTCAATTTCTTTAGCTCTACAACGAAAATAAGAAATACGGTAGTATCAACGCTCTGAATAGTAAAAGGAAATAAAATGACACAAATTAACAATAAAATTTCACACAAACAAGCAATTTTGACTAAGATAAAGATGCATATTTACACACACATCAGTGGTGTTAAATGTGCTTATGTGACTTTGGTGAATCACTTGTATGCTTATGATGATAATTATGAATGTCAGATTGACATGATAGTTTCAAAATGCTGGAACAAAGGATCCAAGTGATCATTTCCTTTTTCTTTTCTAACCTTTTTCTCTCTGTTCTCTTAAGTGGTGTGTTGATTCCAAAGTATTGGAATATATGATCTAACTGATCAAACATTTCTTCTTTTCTTCCTCTCATTCATCCTCTAGGAAGGGGCCGACATGCTATTGAGCTTCTATAGCTCGCGACAACTATTTTTCCGTGTCTTTCCTCTTCTCTATGTTATAGGAGCAAGACTTGGAGGAGAAGTATAACCTAAGGTTTGATGCTAAATGTATTTTATGCTTGTAAGGTATTCTGATCTTAGAAAGAGATGTGAACTCCGTTGCAAAGGCGATATTCTGAGTTATGATTGAGTGCATCAAAAGTTTTTAAACTAAAGATATATAAGTGAACTTAGTTTAATTCTTATGGCTAAGTCAGGAACTATAGTTTTTGGGCCCAGTGGCGGTAATGCCACATGGATTCCTATGAATAAACCACGAAAGTCGAGACACTACAGATATCATAGATAACTATCTTTCTTGCCTGAGAGATTTTTCACTTATGTAAGTAACAAGTAATTCACAATTATCATCACACATAAACAAGTAATTCACCCTAATCAAATAATCACATTTAACACCACGTAATTACACTCGACACCATACTTCAATCGACACTACATATATTATTTAGTCAATTACTGCCATCTTACCCTTTATGATATGAAAATCAAGACCTCCAGACACTATTACACCCACGGTATAACTATATGCATCGGAATACACAATAAGTTTAAACGTTACAGTTATCATTTTATGTCAGTCACAATTAGTGACTACGATCAAAGATTCCAACACATATTATTATACTCATGGTATAATATTATGCATTGTCATACATAATAAGTCTAAATATTACAATCACCATTTTATGTCAACCACAATTAGTGACTACGACCAAACATTCCAACGCATGTTATTATACTTAAGGTATAGTAATGCAGAGTCTAAACATTACAGTCACCATTTTACATAAGCCACAATTAGTGACTGCGACCAATGATTCCAACGCATATTATTATACTCACGGTATAATAATATGCATTGCCACACAAAATATTACCTTTATCATATCTTTTTCACATGCACAAGCTTAACCTCGTCCTTAAGTGACAATGAGTACCGTCTCCAAGTTTAATAATATAATAGGATTCACATATTAATAAATTCTCGTATGAATGTTTGTTCAAATTACGAAGTTAAGCATAATTATTCGTATTTCTTGAAAAAATTGTCGTAGTAATCTTATGGGGTGGTGTTTGAGAAAAATCATTGATACTTATTTTGATAGTCTATGATGATGATTTTATGTATTCATCATTATTAGAAATGTTTCTAAATATTTGGAGTTGTTTCGGGGTCAAATGGGTCATTCCCGAATTCTGTCCAACTTATCCTTTGACACGTTTAAATTTATAACTTGTCTTATATAGCTCCATGAATTATTTTATAAAATTCTTCATAAACTAGATATCACCTTTCCATACAATCATAGTTTCGATCATGATAGCTTAACAATAATAGTTGTTTATTCGTACAAGTTTATATTCTCTTCTAGACTAGATAATTTGACCTTATTTTACTAATCGGCTCATTAGTTTTTACATACAGCTCTAAATCAAGATTTGAAAACTGTTCTGAAAAGAAAACTTCAAGACCTTTCTATCTATATAAGAGTCATTTTTTAACTGCAACTCAGTGATTCTAGATCAAGCCACAAAGTCAGCTCTGTATCTAATTTTTTTTATAGATTGACATGCCAGTATGTTTTGATTTATATCTTATCATTCATAACTTTAAATCATGATCAATCAACTTCTAAGGAAACTAGATATGTAACACTTTAACATTTTTTAAAATCCAAATTTATCTCAACAATGTTGATGCGTATCTTGTGATGTTTTGGATGATGATACCAAGCTTTGGCCATCTTGTTGCTCTCCATAAGTTCAAGAAGAAAAATATTAAGAAGAGATGGATATGGTGATGAAGTTGTGTCCGTGAGATTGAAATGAAGATGATAAATTCATAGATGCATGATGGAGTGGAAAGAGAAGGAGAATATTGAAGTGGTAGAGTAGGAGAATATTTGAAGGTGTAAACGGAGTTATTCTTATTTCCCTTGTCCATAATCATCTTGTTGAGTATCATGCTTACATGATGATCATCCTCCTTACTTACTATATTACAAATTTAATGATCACCATCTTTTATCTACATTTGTTACACTTGTTTCACACTTAGGAAATCAAGGAGTTACATAACAAGCTTATCCTTGTCAAGATCATTTCATTTTTTGTTTATGATCATTACATGATTAAGATCTTTAGTATTTTGTATCATGCAATTCTTCTTGGTCATGATCATGACATGATATAGTTTGACATTCCTAACCATTTAGGTTGAGTTTTAGTTTGACCCTTTTTACCTCAATTTCATTAACCAAATTTATATGTATCTGTTTTATAATTTTTAACCTTCGATAATTTACTATTTTTATTATTTATCGAGTAAATAAATTTTTATGAATTTTCGGGTCTTTATATTATTCCCTTCTTAAAAAGTTTTCATCATCGAAACTAGATATCGAGAAAATCTAGGAACTATCGTTAAATGAATGTGGTATTTCTAATGGTTCACGACCGTGACTACGCTTAGTCAAGATCTCATTACAAGGGCTGTCGAGATCATGACACCTTCCTTTCACACAGTCTAATAGCCTTAGACAGTGTCATAACCATGATAGTGGTCCAATGACACTCCTTATCATTATCGCATCCAAAATACCATAAAAGAAAAACTCACAAGTCACACTGGACTTCAATAACTCTTTATTGATATCATATATGCTTCACCTTATCGGTTACGATTGAGTAAGATCAGTGTTATAATTTTTAGGTAAAACACTAGTGGGAAGAAAACAAATAGCATCAGAAGATCCAACATTTCCAACATTGCAAAGAAGAAAGCCACAATGCAACCCATTATAACCACGGGCAGGAAACATAGAGGTTCCATGAATAATACCCTATATAGGATTTTCTTGGTAAACAGGTGCATTGTGAGTTATGGTGGTGATGAAACTCTAAATCTGTGAGGAGTTCACTGAGGTTTCACCTCCTATTTCTTGTACGTAGTATTTAGGAAGGGTTAAAACAATATCCGATGAAATCTGGATTTTGAACTGTGTGTGATTCATTTATCACGCGTGGACGACTTTGCCTAACAAAGACAAAGGAGATCTGGATTCGATAATTCAATCTTTAAGCATAATCTGAAATCCCGTTATCTCCTTATATCCTGGTGATTTGATTACTTATTGATCCATGGTAAACTCAACCTCAATTTTGTCACTTTCAGTTAACCATTTTAATTCAACTCTAAATATTTAGGATAAAGCAAAGAAAGTCAGTTTGATGATAATATCAGATATAGAAATCCTTGTTTACCCATACAAGAAGTAGGCATATGCTTATGTTTTTGTATAAGATCTTAACCATTTACACAAACAACTTGTTGTAATCTTTGCCATGAAGATAGATTTTCTTTCTCAATGATTCTCAATTCTTAATTTGAAATACTAATTTCAAAGAAAATTTTGAAATCCTCAAGCAGAAGTGTACTTTCCTTGACATCTGAAGTCTTTAATTTTGTCAAAACATCCATTGGTTGTAACATATCAATCTTAACATTAGGTCTATGAAATCACTGATTTTGGAACGTATAATCATGTGCATATTTGGGATTTGACATTACTCAAATCGTGTTCTTATTTATGATTAAAAATTACACACAATCCAAATAGGAATAGAACCTAAGGACATATATTGGTCAAAGAGGTTATGTTAGCTAATTTCAGGTGCGATTAACAACATGGGAAGTTACATATTAAACTATTGAAAATGATCGTAAACAAGAAGTGAATTAAGCTTATATTATGTTAGTTACTTCTGGAACGTTCCCTTGTATTTGAACCATCATTTCAAGGTATGTGTGAGTAAGGTATATATATGTATATATTAGCTTCTAGAAATTCATGCTCCATGTAGTCAGTTTGGCAGAATTCCAAAGCTTAATCAACACCTTTCCAATTTCCAATTATATCATTTATGCATGATGTGATGTAAATTTAAACCATAATGTATCTTTAACAATACAACACTTTCATGTCCCAAATTATGAGTCTCATTATCACTCAAAATATAAATTTCTTTAACATTTAAAGTTTCTAGCTCAATGTCTAGCCCAAGACAAATATCCACCATTGCATTCAGTACTTGTACTTTGTACTTCCATTCTGAGTAATCACCACATTGAAGACATGTTTGTTTTTCACAAGTCTCCAAACCATATACCTTAGTTTTCCAAGTTATTAGGACGAGGAGCTTTTAACCTCCTACACGATGAATCGAAAACAAATTGTTTTTTCCCACGTTGATCACAGTTTAATTTTCAACTTATTAGTATGTCCTTTCATGTTTATTTTATTTGCATAACTTACTAGCAATTGTTATGAGATTATTAACCTTATGTATCTTTTAATATACATTCACTTTTTCAAGCTGATTACTCTTCGACCAAAAGCGTCTCAGTAACTCAACTAGCATAGTCAGCGTAACAGACATGACCAGCACAAATAGTACACACAATTCATGCAGCATAAGCATCAACGTGGTAATGTCAGTAGTAATAGGTAAGCGACTCCTTGTCACTTCCTCCTTTCATTATTAATAGCTACTAAATCCCAGAAAATCTTAACCAGTAATCATTATGTTGTATCAAACTATAGAACCAAAATCCTTGGTTAATATTAGTTCTAACGTAGAGCAGATCTTAAAATGGGTCTTCTCCTATAGACAATCAAAATTTATGTTTGATAAAGTCATGCTCACAAATAACTCTTAAACAAAGTTACAACCGTTAAGGTAGATCACCTCATTCTACCAACCATTAACAAAAGCTTACGACCAGTACACTAAGTCGTTGCAATCCATGTGCTAACATATATTATATATGGAGTCCAAATAAAACGTCAAAACCAAAACAACAAAGAGGTCCTTGAATTCTTAAGCAAAGAATCCAATTTGTATGCTCATCATATCCCACGTAAACTGGCATTGTAATCGTAATCTTATTTAACAATAACTAACTTTTCTACAACCCAATACATAAACTCCTGACGTCAGGTTATCAATCCTTCCACTTAATATAAAGGTATATGAAAACTGTAATTTCCACCAAACTCATGGATGATGACCAATTCCTAATGTTTTCACTTTATTTAACTAGTAATATCGTATTTCAATTCGAGAGTTTCTTATGATCCAAAGATTATTAATTGAGCAGAATAGCATTCGCAACATTTCTCAATATTAATTATATGCTTAACAAGATTCGAGTTGTCAAAACAAAATTGAGAATCACTCTTAATCCTATCGATCTCAAGTATATTACTTAGCATCCTCACAAGGATACTTGTTTATAACCTCACAACTGAAATTATACAAATCAACAACACAGAAGAAGGTCACTGTTACGTACCACACAAAATAGCAATACAATACATTGTAACCAAATGAGTGACATAAGTAAAATGGACATCCTAGTCCCATTCATGCAGTTAGAAGCACCACTTGAGAACATTTCTCAAAGCAATTTGATAACACATCCCAGTGCTTTCTAACTTATTCCTGCTACATCAAAATTTCTTAAAGGAATCAACCCTTATACTTTCAATAGTCGAGTAATAGAATAACATATCAGAGGATAAACACAATCCAATACCACAAATGACGACGATACACATGGACCAATCATTTGATAACCACAACCAAGATAGGAATCTCAGTCTCATTTTCCTATCATATGCCCTGCTTAAGAATATTTCCTCAATGTCATTTCTTAGCACATCTTAGTGCTTCTTTTATCATTCCTAACATATCCTCAAAACATCAAAGTTTTGTTCTTGCTTGGTCTTTTTTGCACAAGTGTTGTTTTAGTTCCAAGTAAGCAAACAACCTATGAGTTTAATACAATACAACTCATGCTATCATACTCATCTTATGCATCATGCATTTGTATTGTGCATAACTTATTCCTCAATGTTTCAACTTAATTCTTCTCCTAAACCATTGGCTCTACTACCAATCTGTAATGCCCCAAAACTTTCCTGGCCTTTTCATTGGAATCCACGTGGCATTACTGCCGTTCAACCCAATACCTCAGCTAGGAAAAAATTATACTTCCTAACTTAGTCATAAAAATTAAATTAAGTTCACTTATACATAATTAGTTTAGAAACTTTTAATGTACTCAATCATAACTCAAAATATCACCTTTGTAGTGAAAGTTACATCTCTTTCTAAGATCAGAATAGCTTTCGTACATACTTCTCCTCCAAGTCTTACTCATGCAACAAAGAGAAGAGGAAATACATAGAAAAATAGTTGCCCTCAGCCATAGAAGCTTAATAACGTGTCGGCCCGATTACACAAGAGAAGAAGGTAAGAAAAGAAAAAGAAAATGATCACTTGATTCCTTTGTTCCAACACACTAGAATTATTATACCAATCTGACATTCATAATTATCATCAGAAGCAAACCAGTGATTCACCCTAATCGTATACGCATATTTGACACTACGTAAAAATGCTCAAAACTACACATCAATCGACATTCAAGACATTACGAACGCCATTTACTACCATCATATCCTTTATGGTATGACAGTCAAGACCTTCATATAAAACAAACTGAGACAATGACACTATGTAACGACAGATCCCGAGTCCAAGTGTCACACACTACTGCACTCAGTAGTTCACTCAAGACTCTATTATACTTACCAAGACCTCCATATCAAACAAATTGAGACAACTACACTATGACACGATAGGTCCCCATTCCAAGTCTCACGCACTACTGCACTCAACAGTTCACTCAAGACTCTATTACACTTACCATTATATCAATCACATAGAGACGACAGATAATAGATACCTTAATGTTATAATTGTGTCCTTGGCAAGACTTATTCAATTTCAAAAGTAAGCTCTCTTCAATTTTAGTAAAGGAACATTTGCCAAAGGAGATCAGCCAAACTGGAGCCTAGGGTCTCCTGTAGTGAGATATCCTCATACCAAAATGACCTCAGATGATCAATGAAATAATGTCACCATCAAATCACCGTATAATACAAACAATAGACACAACGCTCTTTGTATTTTATACCACAGATTTATCTAATCAATTATAGATTTATACTCCTTTCACACATTCACCTTCATTGCACCAATAAACAAGACATAACACACACGATACATCATCTCATCACACCACATAGCAAGAAATAAGTAATAAGATACGTCGTACACATTTTATGTCAATTTCACAGAAACTATCACATAACTATATACTTCTAGCTATAATAGCATGCACCATCACAAATCACAAATCTAAACGTTATAATCATCATTTTACGACAATCACAATTAGTGACTAAGACCAAAGATTCCAACAAATATTATTATACTCACAGTACAATAATATGTATCGTCACACACAATAAGTTTATACAATATAATCATCATTGTACGTCAGCCAGAACTAGTGACTACGACCAAAGAGTCAAACGTATATTATTACACTCGGTATAATAATATGCATCGTCACACACAATAAGTCTAAACCTTATAGTCATCATTGAATTAGTGACTACGATCAAAGATTCCAACGCGTATTATTATACTCACGGTATAATAATATGCATCACCACACACGATAAATCTAAACGTTATCTTTTATCATATTCTTCACATGCACATGCTCAGCCTCGTCCTTAAGTGACAACGAACAGCTTCTCCAAATCCGTTAATATAATAGGATTCACATATTAATAAATTCTCTTATGAATGTTTAATTTGTTCACATTATGGAATTAAGCATATTTGTTTGTATTGCTTGAAAAACCATCACAGTAATATAATGTGGTGATGCCAAGGTTTGAGAAAAGTGTTTGATACTTATTTTGATATTCCGTGAAAATGATTTTATGTAATCATCATCATTATAAATATTTGTGAACATTTGAAGTTGTTTCGGGATCAAAACGGATTATTTTAGGATTCTGTGCAATTTGTCCCTTCGACACGTTTAAATCTATAACTTCGAATAATAATTTCGAAAAATTATCCATAAACTAGACTCTATCACCTTTTAATAGATTTAGATTTTTCATCATTAAACCTTACCAATAATAACAGTTTATTCGTTCAAGTTTATATTTTTTGCTAGATCTAATAATTTGTTCTTAATTTACTAATCAGCTCATAACTTTTTACATATAAATTTAAATCAAGATTTTAAATTGTTCTGGATAATAGACTTCAAGACTTTTCCAATGATATAAGGATCGTTTTTTAACTCTTAATGAGTGATTCTAGATCAAGCCACGAAGTCAACTCTATATCCATTTTTTATAGATTGATATATCCGTATATTTTGATTTATATTTTATGATTCAAAACTTCAAATCATGATCTATCCACTAACATATTATAAAATCTAAATTTATCTCATAGCTTATGATTTGTCACAAAATGTCTAATCTTCCTAATCAAGAAACTCACCTCCTCTTAACAATGATGATGCATATCTTGTGAAGTGTTGGATGATGATACCAAACTTTGGCCATCTTGTTCTTCTCCATGAGTTCAAGAAGAAGATATTGAGAGGAAATGGATATGGTGATGAAATTTTGTCCGTGAGATTGAAATGAAGATGATGAAGAAATGATAGATGTATGATGGAGTGGAAAGGGACGGAGAATATTGTGGTGATGGAGTTAGAGAATATTTGAAAGTGTAAAAGGAGTTATTCTTATTCCCCTTATCCATAATCATAATATATAGTATCATACTCACATGATAAACACCCTTCATATTTAGCTTTGTTACAAATTTAATGATCACCATCTTTTATCTACATTTGTTACACTTGTTTCACTCTAAGAGAATAAGGAGTCACATAACAAGCTTATCCTTGTCAAGTTCATTTCATATCTTGTTTATGATCATGACATGATTATGATCTTTAGGTTTTTATATCATGCAATTCTTCATGGTCATAATCATGACATCATATGGTTTGACTTTCTTAACCATTTAGGTTAGGGTTTTAATTTCACTATTTTTATCTCAATTTCATCAAACAAATTTATATGTATCCGATTTGTAATTTTTAACCTTCAATAATTTACTACTATCTCCATCTCATAATTATTATTCCCATCGTCCCTAATAAATTATGATATATTATTAAAAAAGCGTCCTACATAAATTGCAACACTTCTATATATGAAAACTTTAAGATGTTGAAATCTCCATAATATCCCAACTTTATATCGCATCATCTTCTTTTTCATTATTTGTTTTTGTTCACCCACTCATATTTTATTCCCATATTCACGAGGACAATATAATAAAATTATACAAAGTGAATGAATTCCTTAATATTCACGTCAAGTCAACACATTGTAATTTATCTTGGACGGAAGGAGTACAATATTTCTCTCTTCTTACACTATTCAACATACAATTTGAGATGATTCGTTACGCATCTAAACGACAAGATTTAAATTTTCTATTGGTCCACGGTTATAATATATGAAGTTTATTATCATTAATATTTTACGATATTTTCTTAAAAAATATTATTTAATCGTCCCGTAATATTGATCAAAGTTTCTATCATCATGCGTGTTTCGTAAGAAAATTGCAATCGCTTTAGGATGGAGGATGTGCTTTTATTAATTATCGAGAAAATAATTTTTTATGAAATTTAAGGTCTTTACAGATGGTGTGGTGGTCGGAGGTGGAAGACAGCGGCAAGGGAAGGGTGGCCAACGGGAGAGAGATGATGTGGTGGACGAAGATAATTAGAAGTGATGAAGGATGGTGGTCGGCCGAATGGCAAAAAGAGGAAGGGGAAAAAAGAATTGGTAGAATTATTACAATTGTTGCCATTTTGCAACAGAGACATGATTCTGTCAGTTGTTTTGCGACATTGTCGCTAATTTGCGAATGGAAAAAGTTCTGTGTCTAATTTTTATTTAGCGACAGAAAAATTATTACTATCTCAAATTTAGCGATTGTGGCAAATTCGCTGTTTTTTCATAGTGAATATTCTATATTTGAATTTTGTTAGGGTTTTGGGGGCTTGAGTTTCGACAATGGCGTAGGGGTTGCGAAGGCACTAAAACCTATCTATGGTTAGAGGACGACCTAAAACCTAGTGAAGAATCCTAATACGAGTAAGGGTGAAGCGAATGCTTTGACAAGCATGTTTTAAAAAGTGTTCCCACTTGAATTCAATTGTCTGAACTTGATTTGCACTTCTGGGGGAAGAGATCATTGGAGAAAATTGCTTGTAGGGTGGGTAAACCACTCTGTACTGATCAACACACAGCAACAAAGGATAGAACTTCATTTCCTCGTATTATGGTGAAAGTGAATATTGAGAAAACTCTTGTAGAGCAAGTGAAGTTTATAGGGCCGATGGGGAACGTGTTCAGCTGAAAGTTATGTACGAATGGCTTCCCACTCGATGTAGTATTTGCAGGAAATGGGGGCAAAAATCAAAATATTCTTCATTGCTTGAAGATGATAATCTTGAGAAAGTTGAGAAGCTTGTTAATGAACTGCTTATGAGGATGGTACGCTCTCCTGATTTGGGAGATATAACATGATTGGTGCTTGGAACGTTAGGGGAATAAATAAGCCTTATGAGCATAATGTCATTAGGCAGTTTGTTTTCAAATTTTCAAAAAATGTGATGGGGGTATAAGAAACTCGAGTGAAGGCAGCTCGTTTTCAACGTATCTTCTCTTCTTGTTTTAAGTCTTGGGGGGGGGGGGGGGGGGGGGGGGGTGTCATTAACAACTACTATTTTACAAAAAAAAGGGTAGAATTTGGGTTGCATAGTCCTGCTATAATGTGAAGCATGTGTCATGTTCGGATCAAGTGCTGCACTGTGAAATCAGTTCATTCGATTGCAAGTATAAGGCAATGGTCTCATTTGTCTATGCTGGAAATTTAAGCTCTCAAAGGCAGCAGTTATGGAAGAATTTGATGCGGTTTAGAACTCTATGTGTTAGTCCTTGGGGATTTTAATGCTTATATCATGGAGGATGAAAAAATAGGGTATCCTGGTCCAGTTGTTGATCCTTGTGATGATATGAAGGAGTGCCTATACCAATGTGGTTTGGAGGATATGCCTTTTGTGGGGTATTATCACCCTTGGTGTAACAATCAGGACTCTAAAACTTGGATGAGAATTAAACTAGATAGGGTACTTGACGATGATCAGTGGATGAATTCCTTTTGAACCTCTGTTACCTTCCACGAAAGTGGTGTTTCTGACCACTCCCCCATGCTGGTTGAGCTACTTGACTCTCAGGTTAGGAGAAGACCTTTCAAATTTATGAACGCATGGTGCAGGCATAATGAGTTCAGACATACTGTGGAGGTTATATGGCAGCAAAGAGTACAAGATGTACGCATGT
This sequence comes from Drosera capensis, assembly GCA_001925005.1. Classification (NCBI taxonomy): domain Eukaryota; kingdom Viridiplantae; phylum Streptophyta; class Magnoliopsida; order Caryophyllales; family Droseraceae; genus Drosera; species Drosera capensis. Next base: position 144,184 of record LIEC01012004.1, read on the forward strand.
ATCAGATTGTTCAAAAGCTGAAAATGCTTCGTGCCCCTCTTAAGAAATTACACCATGTCCATTTTTCTGATATATCTAAAAGAGTTGATTGTGCTGAAGCTGAATTGAAGAAGAGACTAATGGAGCTAAGGTCTTGTTACTCAGATGAATGGAGGGAGAAAATGAATAAAGCAGTGGGGTTATAAAGAGAACTGTTGTTGAGAGAAGAATGCATGTTGCAACAGTTAGCTAAAGATCAGTGGATAGCTAATATGGATCGCAACACTAAATACCTCTGTGGAGTTATTAGAGGTAGGAGGAAGAAAAATGAGATTCTGAGAATACGAAGAGCTGTTGGTGAGTGGACTGCTGATAATGACGAGATAAAAGTTGACTTTGTGGATTATTTTCAGCTACTTTTGGGGTCATCTGGTGATATTCAGCAACAAATCCAGCCTGACGTGGTTATGGAAGGTAATCTCTTGAATTCTTCTTAGATGGAGGCCTTATTAACTGATGTAATTGACCTGGAAATAAAAAATGCTTTTTATGATATCGAAGATGCTAGAGAGCCTGGAGTTGATGGCTACTCATCTCCTTTTTTCAAGAGGTGCTGGAATGTTGTTGGCGGTGAAGTGATTGCAGTTGTGCATGATTTTTCAGAAGTGGAAAGATCTTGAAAGAAATCAATTGCACTGTCATACACATGGTAATGCCCCTATCACACCTGCTGATTTTCGTCCCATTTCGTGCTGCTCAATCCTTTACAAAATCATATCCAAAGTTCTGTGTGCTACAATAAGCAATGTTCTTCCATGCTTGATAAATGAGGCACAAAGTGCCTCTGTAAAAGTAAGGTTATTCATGGGCAATGTGATGTTATGCCAAGAACTTATCTGTGGGTATGAAAGAAAATCAATGTCGCCTCGACGCATGATGAAACTCGATATACGAAAAGCCTATGACTCTATAAATTGACAATTTCTGAAGGACCTGCTTCTATTACTGGGATTCCCTGTTAAGTTTGTGTCTTGGATTATGGCATGCATTACTACTGTCAGCTACATTCTTGAGATAAAAGGAGAGCCTTCAGGCTGGTTTAAGGGAGACATTCTTGAGATAAAAGGAGATCCTTCAGGCTGGTTTAAGGGAGCGAAAGGACTTAGACAAGTGATCCTCTTTCTCCATACTTGTTTGTACTAGTTATAGAGTATCTGCATCGAAGAATGAAGAGAATGAGTAGAATGAGCAATTTTAAGTTTCATCCACGATGTAAAAAGTTACAAGTCTCAGTTTTGCCAACGATTTGATGCTGTTTAGCAAAGCTGATATGGATTCTATCACATTGATATAAGAATAAATGTTTTTATGGAATGGTTCTGCTATGAAGAAAAATAAACCCTTGGTTTCTTGGAAGGATGTGTGTAATATCCTGAAAAGGACATTAAAAAAAAATTAGTGGGATCCTTTCCATTTCGCACACCACCTACCACCTCCACGATCACCATTACCTACCTCGCCAACCTTTTTCCTCTGCCCATCTCCACTTCTTTATATTCATCCCTCTCTTCATCAGCACCATCACAAGAAACGGAGTCGTCGATGGTGTTCAACAAGGTCGTCGTTGCCCAGAGCTAGAAAACAGCCATCCGCCACCACCTTGTCGTCGTCGGAGCTCCACGTCGCCGTCCGTCGTGTGAGTCATCGCCAGAGCTCGCTGGCAATCGCCCAAGCCAAGGCGAACCGGATCCAGCCACCCGTGAGCCCGAACGTGGCTGCAAGCGCTTCCCCGATGTCCGCATAACCACCATCGACCTCCACCACCGCGCACCACCGCGCACCACCAGCCCAAGGTCGTAGACGGTCTTGCCCGGCCATGGCAAGTGGATTTCGGCTAACCCCAAGCCGTTTGCGACAACAGGCCTAGAAGACGACCCGGCCCGACAGCAAGTCCGACAATGGCCCGGTTCGGCCCGATAGGCCCAATAGCGGCCCGAAGAGGATCGTCGCCTCGTTTGGTCATTCTTGTCCTCTTGCCTCGGGTTTTGAGCGAGATAACTCACCGAGGAGGTAATCTCCACTAAAGTCTTCCTTAAAATCCATGATTGCTTGCAGAATTATGATATGTGATTAGATATGTGATATCGTCAGTTGGCGAGGATGTGGTGCTTGTTATTTGTCTCGTGTTGATCTTGCTTGTAGGTAGATATGGTCATGGAATAAACTTGATGGGTTTCAAGGTGAGGATTATGATGATGTTGATGGGCATTGGTGCGCTTGTGTTTAGTTAGATCGCTCGATTCATGAGGATGTTGAGATAGGTTTATGTACATATATGAACCTATGGAAATGATGATAAGGAAGAAGTGGAAAGGGAGGGAATAAGTTCCCTTAAGTGCAATTGTGTATATTATATGATATACACATTTGTTCATACGAAACAAATACAAATATATACTTATGGTTGCGTTATTACTGTAGGTACGAACGAGAAGGATTGAGCTTAAGGTTAATTTGTGAATTTTCAGATTCGAAAGTATGACAAGGTAACATATATTGTTACCCTAAATGAAATGCTTGGGTGTACGTGACTGTTTGATCACGTACTTGCATGTTAAATAAAAGAATAAAACCCTGATGTGTTGGATTGTGTTGTATGTGAATAACATGCCTAAAAGGGTAACGATACAACCTGTAGAATATTACAGATTATAACTCCTGAGTATCGATTGTTCTTGATGTGTGATATCTTGTGCTGGTTGATTAGTATTTTTATAACGAACTATTAACTCAGAAGAACTTTAGAGAACGTTACAAAATACCTGATCCCTATGGGTTATAATGGAATCATTTCCATTATTCTCAAGTATCATTTAATGTGGAAAATGAGAATATGAACGCCGTGACAGTCATCTGATGTGCGTGACAATTAATGTAATTAATTTCATGATACATGCTTGAAATCTTGAAATATGAACGTCGTGATAGTCACCTAGTTTACATGGAAATTAATGTTATTAATTTCATGTTATATGCATGAAAATTCCTGAGAATCCTGAATAAAAGAAAATGCCTGAAAATCCTGAAATCTTAAATATGGAGAAATTTCTGGTGAAATTAACGGCTGGGAGAGTTACGGGTGAAGAACTAGCTAGGGAAGGTGAGAAACCCCCTTCGCGTGCACGCAGTGGCATCACAAGTGATGGCCGTGTTTGGTTATCATTAACCTATGTGGGTCGACTGTAGTGTCTGGTGGTTATTGGACTGAAAATCTTGGGGCGTTATAGATTGGTATCATAGCATGGGTTTAAGAAAGGAACGAAGGATAATAGCAAGAAAATCATCCAAGCTAGAGTTAAGAGTATGAATTTGACCATGTTCGTGTTAAGCAAGAAATGGGTGATTTGGATGAGATGTTTCTTGGAGTGATATTATATGACCACTTTTATCTGGTAATTAAATGATTTTTCTGATTGATTTAAGAATAATATTTCGCAAGTCAGGAAAACACAAGTATATCAAAATACCGTTAAGACCAGTATGGCAAAGGATTCTTGTTTGGATTGATCTTCCTGGATTAGACCTTGAATTTTGGGGTGTTATGTCCCTTGATAAGCTAGCCATTAAGGTAGGATTCCCTATTAGTACTGATCTCATGACTGTTAAGATGGATAGGATTTCTTATGCTAGAATCTTGGTTGATGTTGATGTACAAAAAAAGCTCGTGCAAGAATTTAACTTTAAAGGCCGTGATGGGAACTCTTATGCTCAAAAGGTGCTCTATGAATGGCTTCCTAAGAGGTGTACTTGCTGTTATAAATGGGAACATTATGAATCGGATTGTGATGTCCTTATTGTGGTTAAGAAGATCTAGTAGGAAAAAAAATTCCTCAACAACCTGTGGTTCAAGCTGTTACTATAGTTCCTTCTTCAGTGTCTGCTAATGATGTGGCTCCTGCTAAGGGGTCCTTTCTGCTATTCCTGATATGCCTGTCAATATAGTTCCAGCTAAGGTAGCTGTTCTTGATAAGCCGGTTGGCTCGAGGTTTGAATGTTTTGTGGATGCACAATTGGTTGTAGGTCATGATTCATAGACTGGATTTGTCATTTGAATTGGTGATTTGGAATGTCAAAGACCTTAATAGGCCTGAGAAGAAAAATGAAATATGACATCTACGTGTTTTAAGCGTTGTGGAGGGCTTAATAACTATTACTTTGTACTTAATGGGAGAATTTGGGTCTTGTGGGATAAAGGGCTCTTGGATGTGAAGTATCTTGGTGCCTCTGATCAAGTACTTCATTGTAAGGTCTTAACTCTTGATTCTTCATTTTGTGCTATAGCGAGTGTGCTGTATGGATGGAATACAAGGGCTCAATGTGTCCATCTATGGTAGAATATGTTGCAGTTTGATTCTAGGTGCTCTGAGCCTTGGCTTATTCTTAGTGATTTCAACAAGTATATGTGAATAGAAGAAAAGATTGGGTTTGAGGGATTCATGTGGAGCCTTGTACTGATATGAGATCATGTATTATGGAGCTTGGATTTGAAGACTTTCACGCTTCTAGCTTATATCATACCTGGACTCATTACCAGTAAAAGTGAGTCTTGGATACGTATCAAGTTGGATCAATGTATGCACCTGATAGGTATAGGAATACGTACCTGAGTAATAAATTCTAACGAAATGATAGGTTGGAAGTTGAGGGTCTTTACGTTAATATTATGAGGATCAAGTGTGAAGAAGGCAACAAAAATTTCCTCGTTCAAAATTATTTGGATTAAAAGAAATTATTGAGCTATAGACCACAACAGAATTGAGGTTTCATAGCAAGTGTTGTGGGAAAGGTAATTTGGCAGGTGATACCATACCGCAACAAGACTAATGAGATACAAGGGTAAAAGGTTTCGATGGAATGCAATGACAATACCTATAGCATAAATTTGTTGATTTTTTAGGCACATGTTGCATGGTTAAGAGCAATTATGTTTTGTTTAATATATCAGTCGACTATCTAATTTGAATTCTTTGATTATCCCAAGATAAGAATAATTTTCTACTGTTTTGTGGCCACCACGGGAATTGACTACTTTTGTCCCATGCTATGTGTGTCGGGGTCTTGGAAGGGTATACGTTTGTTGTATACCAATGAAATGAAATGAACGGCCACATATAAAATGAACTAAATAATTCTTTGACTCTAGATGGTATTCATTGAAAGATTGGATCATTGTCGGATATTTCTTTGGCCCTAAGGTATTTTCTGAGTTAATCGATCGTTATTTTGATTAATCGATCAACTTTTGATGGGTCGTAAAAAGAGTGGGAGGTCAAAAGCGATAGGAGGGAAATTATTGTTACAATTGAAAATACTTCAACAAGAGTTCAAAAGTTATAACAGAAAGTAGTATCTTTAGATGAGACTCTAGTTGATCAATAGGTGTAGCATTCACTTGTAAGCATGTGATAGTTCATGTTTGCCTGTCTTGTTTCGTGCATTGAGCCATGGGTGTTTTCACTCGGATTAAAAGGAAGCTGTGACACTTAGGTCGATTAAGTTTGTCAAGAACATCATTGGCAGAAATGGTGATGAGATCATTAGATTGAATAAGTGGTTTGTTTTATTTGAATGGGCTAAGTTCTTTGCTGTAATATTTGACTAAGCTGCCCATGTTTTTTTTTATGATTTATGATTGCCCTTTAGAAACCATAACAATGATTTGAATTTGTCGGCTCAACCATCAAATCCCTTGAGCAGTGGGATTGATCTCTATGTCTGATAAGAAAAGAAAAGATATTGGGATTGAGGAAGACGGATGCTCAGTTGCTAATGAGTATTTCGATAGATCACATCTATGAAAAGATGAGCAATATGGAAGTCCATCACTATGAATCTCTCTGGTCAACTGAATTTGACGGTGTGATGAGCAATAATTATGGTCCAGTGACTTGTGCAAAATCCATCTATGAAGACGAGGAAAGATATCGAATGAGATAGGGGATATACTTACATACTTATAAATCTTCTAGGACGTGAAAGGATATACTTATATCTTGTACCAATGAAAGGAAATGAAATGATTTATCCAGCTATATGGATGAATGTAACATATGTGTTGTGTTCATTATATAGGATAGTGAGAGTTTGGTCTCTTTAATTTAAGATTGTGGAATGTTGCTTGCATGTACAAGATGATATGGGTTGTGAGGAATAAGAAGGATAGGTTATGGATTCGGTGGGCTGACGGTTATTATTTGAAGGGGTTTCTTCGAGCTCGTTTACAGGTTGTTCATGCCTATAGTGGTTTCCTTGGGTTTATGTCTACTAAGGAGCTGTATTATTTGCTGCCTAACTCAGATGCATGTGTTCCTTGATGGAAGCTTGCCTGGCATACTGACATTTTTCATCGATATGGTTTTGGCTTATGGCCAAGGATCAATTGGCTAGAAAGAAGGGGTATTATCCACGATGATTCTTGTTCCTTGTGTGGAAAGAAGTCTAAAACGAGGGATCATGTGACGTGTTTATGATATTGTTAAGTCATGCAAAAAGATTTGGTTGTTGAATCTTGGTACCCACGCATGACAAATGGATCAACACGCTATCCAATGTCATAAATGAGGTGAACATCTAGATTTTATGTAGATATTGTTTAGATGCTAGTTAGACTTTATTATCATTTCATTTGGTATAAATACATGAAGGACCCTCATTGAACTTCTTTATGGTTTAGAGTTGTTGAATCCTTTTATTTCAATAAAAGAAGAAGACGAGAAGAGGAAAGTACTTGCTCTATTGCTCATAGTGTTTGTGACTCTTGCGCTCATAGGTGGGATAATTAGTCTCATGGTTTCGTTCGTCGCAACACCTGATGAAGTAGATCTGGTGGTAAAATATATCATGCCATCAGCTATACTGATCTTACATCCTCTATGTCTGATTCTATGCCTTGGTGGGTAGCGATTTGATTATAAGATGATGTCTACATGTTCTTGAAATAAATTGTATGGCATTGGTCCATGAAAATCTTGAACCTGCAATGCGGCGCCAACCAACTTAGCTAATAAGCCACTTGTTCGCTTCACTTGTTCATTTTCTGTCCGTTATTCGCTTCACTTGTTTTCAAGATTCTGATGCTGAGCCTGTGCAATCTAGTGTTGAATTTTCTCGTTCCATTTCTATGATTCAATCTATTGAGGGACTTTGGGTGTTGATTGTTGTCTAGGGCAGTCTCTCGACGCATAAATGGTGCTTCAAGATTTGGTTTTTCCTACTCTGAGATGGATAATCACGTGGTTGTAGTTGAATGATCGGATGTAGTTTCTCTAAGATCGGGTAGAGCTTTACTTTTTGAATGAGAGACATCATAATTTTCTTAGATCTTACTCCCTCGACCTTTATTTAAATTTAGTTACTTAAATTTAGTTTCGAGGACGAGACTTCTTAAAAGTTGGAGGTAATATAATATTCTGAAAAAGACATTAAAAAAATTAGTGGGATCCTTCCCATTTCGCACACCACCTACCACCTCCACCATCACCACTACCTACCTTGCCCGCCATTTTCCTCTGCCCATCTCCACTTCTTTATCTTCACTCCTCTCTTCATCAGCACCATCACAAGCAACGAAGTTGTCGATGGTGTTCAACAAGGTCGTCGTTGCCTAGGGCTGGAAAACAGCCATCCGCCACCACCTTGTCATCGCCGGAGCTACGCGTCGCCGTCCGTCATTGTGAGCCATCGCTAGAGCTCGCTGGCAATCGCCCAAGCTAAACCGAACAGGATCCAACCACCAATGAGCCCGAACGCGACTACAAGCGCTTCCGCAATGTCCATATAACGACCATCGACCTTCACCACCGCGCGCCACTAGCCAAGGTCATCGACGGTCTTCCCCGGCCACGGCAAGTGGATTTCGGCTAACCCCAAGCCGTTTGCGACTCGACCCGACAATAGGCCCAAACGACGACCCAGCAGGACACCAAGCCAGACCATGATCCGGTCCGGCCCGATAGGCCCAATAACTGCCCGAAGTGGATCGTCGCCTCATTTGGTCATTCTTGTCCTTTTGCCTCGGGTTTTGAGCGAGGATGTGGTGCTTGTTATTCGTCTCGTGTTGATCTTGCTTGTAGGTAGATATGGTCATGGAATAAACTTGATGGGTTTCAAGGTGTGGATTATGATGATGTTGATGGGCATTGATGCGCTTGTGTTTAGTTAGATCGTCCGATTCATGAGGATGTTGAGATAGGTTTATGTACATATATGAACGTATGGAAATGATGATAAGGAAGAAGTAAATGAAATGCTTGAGTGTGCATGACTGTTTAATCACGTACTTGTATCTTAAATAAAAGAATAAAACACTGATGTGTTGGGTTGTGTTCTATGTGAATAACATGCCTAAAAGGATAACGATACAACCTGTAGAATATTACAGATTATAACTCCTGAGTATCAACTATTCTTGATGTGTGATATCCTGTGCTGGTTGATTAGTATTTTTGTAACGAATTATTAACTCAGAAGAACTTTAGAGCACGTTACAAAATACCTGATCCCTATGGCTAATAATGGAATCATTTCCATTATCCTCAAGTATCATTTAATGTGACAAATATGAATATGAACGATGTGGCAGACATCGGTTATGCATGACAATTAATATAAATAATTTCATGATATATGCTTGAAATCTTGAAATATGAAGGCCGTGACAATCACCTGCTGTACTTGGAAATTAATGTAATTAATTTCATGATGCATGCATGAAAATTCCTGAGAATCCTGAATAAAAGAAAAAGCCTGAGAATCCTGAAATCTTAAATATGGAGAAATTTCTGGTGAAATTACTGGTGGGAGAGTTACGGGTGAAAAACTAGCTAGGGAAGATGAGAAATCCCCTTCGCGTGCACGCAAGGGCATCACAATAAGTGATGACCGTGTTTGGTTATCATTAACCGGTGTGGGTCGACTGCAGAGGCCATCCTATTTGTTTAATTGTTCCTAGTACGAACATACTAGGGAACAATTGAAGATTTTTGTGGTAACTCCTCCCATATCATTAACCTGTAAAGGTGAAGAGAATCAATATGACATGACAGAGCATGTTATTAATCTGTACAGATGACGAGAATCAATATGACATGACAGATCATGTTATTAACCTGTAAAAATGAAGAGAATCAATATGACATGACAGACAGAGCATGTCATTAACTTGTAAAAGTGAAGAGAATCAATATGATTTGACATGAGATACATGAAGAGCCTTAAAAACTTTAATAAATGCTAACGATAATCAAAACAGGGATTAACCTGTTTGACTTAAGTTATTATTATCATGTACGTATTTATACGTTCCTGCTTGGCACATGGTTGCTAGGTGTTGCTTGCATTGTATCCTGTTTGTGCATGGGAAACACATGATATAATAAGCATGCCGGAACCCTAGAATGGATGTGTATCCTGTGTTACTAGGCTTTCGAGCTCACGGTTACATGTTCGTTTCAGGTAATAAAGGGTCGTGGAAGGGATCATGATATAACGATGATGACTAGATTCGACTTTCTTTAATGTTTCGTCGATATTTCCAGATGTGTGATTTTCATGTAATTTAAGACTTGTAAGTTGGATATTTCTTGTTAGTGTCCTATATTTCTAATCCTTAAACCTTTTGTAACCTTCTCGTCTTGTTTCAAATGGACTTTGGAGCGGCGGTAACGCCACGTATCTGGCAGTTATTGGACTGAAAATCTTGGGACGTTACAATGTGTGTCGAAGTAAAAATGAAGGTAGCCTGGGGATACGAAGTCTGACATGGTGGGATATTACTTTTTTGTTTAAATTGGTTTGGGCATTGCAGTACGATGCTAACAGATTGTGGCTGAAATAGCTCCATCAGTTCCATGTGAAGGGCTCTAATATATGGGATATGCAGTGTAAACCGGGTCAAAGTTGGGTATGGTGTCAGCTCATCAAAGCTCATGATGCTATGAATGGTTCGTTTTGATCAGGAAACTAGTTTGAAATGGGAAATACAGGGCTACTCAGCTAGTAAAGGACACAAAGTCTGTATGCAGCCTTAATCTGGTATTGCTTGTACGAAACTGATCTGGAATAATGATATATATCCTAGACATGCTTTTATCTCCTGGTTGGCGTTCTTTGGGAAATTAAGAACTCGAAAATGGATGTGTATGCACGGCTGGATACAAGATGATACATGTGTGTTCTGTAACAATGAGATGAAAGACCTTGTGCTTTTGTTCTTTGGTTGTTCATTCTCTAGGTCTGTTGCTGAGATGGTTTTGTAGGAGCTGAAGCTTAGAGCCAAATTATCTAGTTTAGATGCATGGTGGAAGTGGATGATGAAAGTTGCAGGAGGCAAAACCAGAATGGCTATAAATAGAAGAAGGATGAGTGCCATTCAGATATAAGCTATGGCAGGAAAGGAACATAAGAGCATTTCAAAGTAAAGCTAATTCGGTGAAGGATGTAGTTCATCGTGTACTTAGCCAAGTCTAGATATGTATCCTAGCATGTGATGCTTATTTGTTGGATTGGGATATACAATGTACCTGTTATGGTATTTTGTGCTAATGAAAAAGCTTAATTCTGTCACCAAAAAAAAAATTCTACATTTGAAGAGTTACTGAGTATTATTTCTCATTTTATAATTTATGCATACATTTAAACATAAATTTTCATATCAGATCATTATTTTTTTTCATCCGTATACTTTACTTTTTTGTTTTTATAGATATCTATTTTATCGTATTTGATGTGAACGCTCTAAGACAGGTTTAGGATCGGATGTGTGCATTCTTATCCTTAATATAATATAAAAAGTTTATTTCTCAATGTTTATACAACGAATCTTTAAAACCAATCAGATCGAAAATAAAATTCCTTCCTAACAACAAATACAAACATAGGTCGTAAACATCAATGTATAACCAAAGTGGGAAAAAAAAAAAGAAACGAAATAAATAAATAAATCCTAATTATCCATATCATTCAAGATTTAGAAGGTAAAATTAGCCATTTAGCATAAAAAATGAGTCAAATGAAAAATCAAATATTGAAAATATAACTAGTCAACCTATTAATCCACACGAGCAAATAAGTGTCATATTGTAAAAAGTGATGAAAAGTTGATAGAGGATAAGTGACTTACAGAACAAGATCCTTGGATGTTTTTTTATTTCTTGTACCGTTAGCTATAAGGTGGATATAAGGAGGATATAATTTTAACATGCTGAAGGAAAATAAAAATACAGTCTATGAAAGGTGCTATAAGGTGGATATAATTCATGAGCAATCATATGAAATTGACATTGAATGTGAGTTTAAGGTATTTTAATTTCATAATGATTTTGAGGTGCTAGTCAAGAGCGTAATAGTATATTAGTATGTCCAAAAAAATACTCCAAGCGAAAATAAGAGTTTAGTTGAAAATGAGGAGATTGTGATAGAGAATTTATGTCTAATTCAAGAATTGTTTTGACAGAGGTAGAAGTAGATTCTATGCTTGAATTATCTAATTTTATCTCCATTGAGCATATTGTTGAAGCAAATCATTTAGAAATTCAGTAAAACAATGAAATTGACAATGTGTCTAATTTCTCAATGATTAATCATGTAGCTGAAATCTCAAAATAAAATAAAATAAAAAATAAATAAATTCAATAAAACAATGAAATTGACAATGTGATTTTTTTAAAGAGAATTATCAATAAATTTTAAAAAACAATCTTATTTATCAATAATTTACCACACAATATTTTTTTTATTAATAAATTTCCAATGGTAATTTATCTTTCAATTTACCCTTATAAACAAATTAAATAGACTTAATACTTAATTATATCTAATAGTACAAGGAAACATATTTATTTTCATATCAAATTTTCATTTTCTAATCCTAACTCTTCTCATCCTCTAACCCCACCGTCGCCATCGTCATTGATGTCATCACTGAAGACAAAAGTACATCTTTTTAACACGACAATGCTGTTAGATCCACAGGTTTAACGTAGAAGGGGGATGAATACTTTGATTCAAACTTTATCAATGCAACGTAGCGGATTTGTTAGTTTCAATCAGTGATATTCTTTATTAACTATTAAGATAGTTTGCAATAGAGATTCAAACACTGTAAAGTTTGTCTCTGTTTTGCTGTGGTGATTAATTTCTAACAGTTTTAAAAGCACACAACAATGAAAATAAGTAAAAAACACATGATTTATACTGATTTATACACTCGTTATCAACTGATAATCGAGAGTTTAGTCCAGTCTTCTCTTGATAACCATTTTAGTCAATCCAAGAGGTGAGTTCACTATCTTCTTGTTTATGGATTACAAGAGAATCCCTTTTACAAGCTAGCTAACTTGTCAAAAGACAAAGAACGTAGATCCTTGCACAGATCCTTTATTGGAGTCTGCTGCAACTTCTATTTTCAGTGCAGACTAATGAACCTCTTCCTATTCTTTCTCGATTCACCTCACTTGAGAAGCTTTGAATTCTGGATTGTTTTGCACACTTAATACGTTTTTATACTCTTATTCAACTTCTTCCTCACTGAGCTTCTTTGATCCCCTTTTATAGGCTGAGCGAATGAACCCTTGACTTGTGTATATGATCTGATGTGACAGCTAGTCACATGTGAACTTCAACTGATGTTGGCAGCTCACCTTTTTCAGATCTTCGTACTATCACACTTTGAATCTCAAATCTTCGATTTGACTGAACAAAGATCTCTGACCGAACCTCAGCAATCATCTCTACTGCACTCTAGTATACTGCACCTCAATCTGCACTCGGTACTGTTGAGACCTCGTCTGCATCCAGTCCCTGCTACAACCTCATCTGCACCCAGATCTGATGCAATCCATGCATTACTGTATTGGTCCTCGTCTGTAAGTTCAATCCTATATCCTGAAGAATTTGTAAGTGTTTTGTTGTTCATGCATGTCTTAATTGTTTAATCAAAATCCTTTGTAGTAGTCTGCATCTGGTGACCGTATGCTCTCCAGCATCTGACCTATAATGCAACTATGTACCTAATTTCCAGCCTAACCACACTAATAGCATCATGACTAATGCTCCTAAGTTTTGTTCATCAAATTCTATACAAATGCAGGGATTGCACATTCCTATCAAGTGTCCTTTTTTTTGCCCAACATTGCTCCTTTTCTACAAAACAGTGCACTCGTTGTGATTGAATAGTATTTCTTTTTCACAAACTATGCACATGTTTCCACGTGACAGTGCGCATCATATGCTTTATAAACATCATTGGAGTAGTCAATACGCCCTTATTATTATTTTGTGCGTCGTGTAGGTCAAAACAATGCTCCTCTCTATTCCCCTCATCGACAACGGCATCATCTTCGTCCTTGGTAGTCTCAACCCTCGATCATGATCACTATATGGAACTACAACAAGGGAGAAATAGACGAGGGACGAAGCAGGGAAAGTGATTGAACAAGGGCAAGAGAGCTCTAGATGGAGCTCGAGGTGTGAGTCGAAAGCAGGAAGAGGATGGAAGTTAGATTTGTAACACACCAAACTCATACAGTTCTCAAGTACAATAATAAATGATTAATCGGGTGATACTTAACAAACCCAAGCTTACAAATAACACAGCAGTGAAAATGAACCCAAATTATAACTCAGACGATAGGGTCAAATCCCAAATATAGTAATCCAAGAATCCTAACCTATTTACGATCCACTAAGCTTCCGCTACGTGCTCTGATAATATTTTCTTTATATCTCACATGAAACTATTTTTCATTGAGCAAAAAAAAAGGGAACACAAAACAAATGAGTGCAACCTCAACAGTGATAATAATGGTCAGAGTGTCAAAGAAAACTGAAATAATAAAATCAAGCTCAGTCAATTGAGTATATCACGACGAGCCAATAACCATCAGAATACATAGGCATCAAACAACCCATCGATCTCGTATCTTTGAGCAAGTGACAAAAACATTATAACCCGCCTCAACCCGAAGGTCGCTCAACCCATCAAACTCGAGGGCATATTGATGATCAAAAAAATAATATCTTTTAGTTATAGTTGCAAAAGATATTAAATGATTAATGGATGGGGAGATTTAGAATCAAGATAGAAATATCTTAGTCAGACATCTTTTATGCAGAATATTGACCAAAATATCTTTCTAAGAAAAATCCCCTAGAGAATAAGGTTATCTTCTTATCATATAAAAACATTATAGATATAAGGATTCCAAGACATAAACTCCCCATCTCATAAACACATATAGAATATCCAATACTAGGTTGTTGTTCTCTTCTTTTGGTCTTGGGCATCGATAATCCAACGATCCTGTAATAGTTTTTTGATACAAACAAATGTGATGTGTAGTATGTCTGATTTGTTATAGAATACATGGTGGTGGCTGACAAGACACATACCAAAAGCCTTCAGTAACTAAAGCAAACCCACCCAAAGAAGCTCTGAATGTTAAAGATGCTCTCCTTGATTTTTGTATAGAAGAGGCAACATCACTCTTCCCATTGTACTAAAGAAAACGAGTTCTCATGAAGAAAATAAATACAAGTGTGTTTGTGTACATTGGCCGTGTGTGTGCATCAATGTTATTTTTATTGTGTGCGCATCATATTGTGTTTCTTTGGTTTTATTACAATATGTTATCAGCATGAGTTAAGCTTAGTTCAAGTTCATTTCAGATCTCATTTATCTAATGTAAAGATAATTCAGTGAAATTATTTAGTTTTTACATCATAAAAAATCTGTTTTTATACTATTCATGTATTCTGTTAGGCACTGTTCTTGCACTGTCACGACTGTTCACGCATTGTTCATAGTCTGTTAACACTATTCATATAGTCTGCACGGACTGTTCAGAGTCTGAAATCACTGTTTATGTATTGAAAAAAAAACAAAAATTAGTTATTTTATCATCATATGCAGTACTTGTTAGATTCAATTCTATGCTGATAATTAATCCAATACAAGAAAATTATTTTATACATTATCTTGATAAATCTTCTATAAAATATTGTTGCCCTTGGCATCTCACGAAACAATTACTTGGCGTAGGGTTTAAAGGATAAGTTGCACCTTATCGCGAAAAGACTTGGTGACATCATAAAAGATGAAAATGAAATATCCGAGCAGGACAAAACAATGGCGTTGATTTTTATTCGTCGTCACCTCCATGAAAACCTAAAGTCTAAATATTTAAAGGACGAGAAACCTCATATATTATAGAATAATTTAAAAACGAGATACGACCACCACAGAACCGTAATATTATCAATCGTCCGAAACTATTGGCAAAATCTCAGGTTGTAAGATTTCAAATGTATTTCTGAATATAATTCTGAGATATTCAGAATTACTTCAAACTGATATTATCCGATAAAAAGATAACAAATGAAGATATGCTTGAAAAGACATATATCACTTTTCATGCATCACACATGACCTTAGAGGGCATAATATCGCACAATGGTTTTAAGAAATTTTGCAATTTGATAACGTGTTTAGTTGTTGTTGAACAACATAACGAACTGCTGTTACAGTAACATAGAATTCATCCCAATGGACCTGCCCTCGTGCCTGAAGCATTTGTAACATACCCTGAAAATAATGTTAACTCTTTTCCTGGGCACGGACAAGGATGAGGTCGTAGCTGTGGTCGTGGCCAAGGTTGTGGTCAAGGACAGGGACATGTACAAGATAACTATCTTATATCCCGTAATAATTCGGGACCGCATAAGGCAAAAGGAAAATGGAAAAATACATGGGTCAATCTTAAGACCCAAAATCAACAAAAGCATCATGAAATACATGTTCGAGGACATCGATATGGTGGTAAAGGGCATTGATCGAGGACCTATCGAACACCAAAGTATTTGGTGGATTTATACCAACAGTCCCAAGTAAAGGGTAAATAGGTTGAAGTCATCCTTGCCACTCAAGAAGCAGCAACTCCTAATAATATTGTCAAGGAACAACCAGTGACAAAGCAAAAGTGCCAGAAGACCCAACCCATTTGATATAGCAGATTTTATCCAGTCAAATATGCATCTTTCAAATGAAGATGATATGACTTATCTATAATTTATTATTTCTATGCATTTAGGTTTATTGTTTAGTTTTTATAATGAAATAAAAATCATGTACTTCTCTTTAAATTGAATAAAATATTTGTGTATTTATTCAAAATATTTACAGATTATTACAAATGGAAGAAGAAGATATATTCATAGCAGATTGTGCCACAACTTACTATTCTCCAAAATAAAAGATATTTTTCTCATTTAACATTACTAAAATTTAATGTTGATACAATCACTGAAAGCGTGTATTTAATTGAGAGATATAGAATAGCAAAATTAATACTTTCAAATGGTATTAAATTCCTTATAAAAGATGCTTTGTATTCCTCAAAATTTAAACGAAACTTATTGAATTTTAAGGATATACGATTAAATGGTTTCCATATGGAAACAATGAGCAGAAAAAGATAAGGAATATCTTTATATTATTTCAATAATATCATGTCCAAAACGTATACTAGAAAATCTCCTAACAATTGGATTATATCATATAACTATTAGAGCAATTGAGTCGTATTCTACTGTGAACCAGAAGTTGGCTAACAATAATATTTTAATGATTTGACATTAACGACTTGGTCATCCAGGAACCAACATGATACGCGCATTATTGAAAATTCAAATGAGCATCCGTTAAAGAATCCAAGGATTCAAGCAAATCATGATTTATCATACGTAGAATGTTCATTGGGAAAATTAATTATAAGATCATCCCCAATAGAGATTAATATTGAGACTCCAGCATTTTTAGAAAAAATTCAAGGTGACATATGTGGATCTTTCCACCCTGCAAGTGGATCATTCTGATACTCTATGATATTGATTGATACATTAATTATATGGTCACATGTTTGTTTTCTTTCTATAAAAAAATGTAACTTTTGCACAATTATCAAATTACGAACGCATTTTTCAGGTCATCCAATAAAGATAATTCGTCTTGATAATGCTGGAGAATTTACATCAAAAACATTTAATGAATATTGCACGTCTATTGATATTACTGTTGAGCACTCTATAGCTCGTGTTCATACATAAAATGGTTTAGCTGAAATTTTAACTAAAATACTTCAATTAATTATAAAATCATTGCTTATGAAACAAATTATAGACTACAACTTGGAGACATACAATACATCATGTTGCAGCTTTGATACATATTAGGCTTATAGCCTACCATAAATATTCATCATTATAACTCGTATTTGCTCAAGAACAAAATATTTCACATTTACGAGTTTTTGGATGTACTATATATATTCCAATCGCATTGTCCCAACGAACAAAGATGGATCCATAACATAAAGTTTGGATATACGTTGGTTTTGATTCCTCTTCAATAATACGATATCTCGAACCATTAACGGGGAATGTGTTCATTGCAAGATTTGCAAATTGTCATTATAGTGAAAATGAATTCTCAAAATTAGGGGGAGAAAAGAATAAAGAAAAAACATCTATTTCGTAAAAAATTTGGGATCAAATAACATGAAAATCATCATTATTGTCCTCTAATGATCATTGTACTAATCAATTTGAACATAAAGTTCAAATAATTATTTATAGAGCATCGCAAATGAAATTTCCAACTCATTTACTGATTTAGAAAAGATAGTTAAATCTTATATGCCAGCTGTTAATACTTCTATCACAATTTCAATATTAAATGAATCCAATACTAACAACACTTTAAAAGAGTGTAAATCTCGCCTGAAGCGTGATAGACCTATTGATGCGAAAGACACGGTTCCTCGTAAAAGAAAATCAAAAGATAATGATGTTCTCAGAAAAATCATACCAATGGATAAACTCATAAAGGTGATTGATGAAAAGCTAAAAAATAATGATACTAATAAAGATACTATTGAAAAACAATCACTTACAAATGAAAAAATCTCGATTAATTATAGTTATATATATTGTGTGGGATAGAAATGAAATCGAGATAGAATATATTTGTAATGCCTCGATATTTTCTTCAGCTTAACTAAGACATGATATCACTACCGCTACAGAGTGAGTCCATAACACGACAAATTTAGGATGGGGTCTACGTTAAGAACATTTAGGAAATCATTCATCAACAATACATCTAAGGACTTGTCCAATACACAAAGTCTTAATACATTAACCCCAAAGGGCCGACTATGTCTCAAACAGTTCAAACATTACAAACGAGCAATAATTGCCAAGATAACTAAATATTACAACATGCCCTCTTTATTTTCGTGGGGATGCTATCCTCAGCATCAGCTTACTCGAAGGCCTCTCCGTCGTCATCTGAATCTATTATCAAAACATGAAGAAAACAAGAAAAATAGAAACCCATGAGCAAGAATGATGCTCGATAAACCTCGGGCACTGCCAAAGACATGACTACACATGCTAGGATCCTAGCACGATCATAGCTATCGCTTGACATTATATTAAAACCCCATTATTATTAATATTACCAATTCAACTTTCACTTTCTTTACGTCCATCGTTGTGTTTATTCATTCATGCTTTTAATTCTATTATCTTCGCTCTCGACCTTAGATCAACATGCGACTTCGATAAAGGATGGTTAATACACTAGCAAGTGGGGATTCCTTCCACTTTCAACTTGCGACCACATTAGCGCATCGTCGATTGGTTCCTTACAAGTAACTGTCCAGCACTCGAATTTCCAGAGGTGGCTAAGCCCTGTCGCAACCTCGGGTCATTGCAAACAATTGCCCAACAACCCCTAGAGGCATACCTACAAGCGACTGCCCAACATCCAAGTTGCCAGGGTTAGCCCCTATTCCCTGTCACAACCTGAGGTCCCTGCAGGATAGTGTCCAGTGCCTCGATGATAATACTAAATCCGCATAAGGGAAAGCAAATCTCTCCTTCGTCCTGACACCGTTTGCTTATAAGGCTCGACATTCTTAATTAGTTAACATATACCATTTCATGTAATTTTCTTATAAGGCTCGACATTCTTAATTAGTTAACATATACCATTCCATGTAATTTATAAACTTACTCTTTAATAGATTCTTAAGCGATAACTCATACAATTTATTTGTTTCGCGATCACTAAAATTATTAGAACGTATTAATTTTATTCGTTGCCTTTTATTCATTTGTTTTTCCATTCGAGTTAGCGTCTCTATTAAACTTATCCGCCCATATATATATATTTGTATTCATCGATGATTTCATTAAAATGTGTACGTGCTAATTTCTAATTACGCTCGTATCGTATTATCGCATAATCGTTATACAACAGTGCTCGTTAAATATTACAGTTACTTCCTTCATCATCATCGTCTCCCAAACTCACCACAACCTACGGGTCAGCGTCCCAACACAATCCAATCCCCAACCAAATCTCATCACAGATCCACTCCCCAATGCACCAAACAATAATCATATAGCAATCCAGGGATATCACAAGGGGGTTGGGTTACCTCACGTGAGAGGTGTCGGATCCGGGGATGGTGGTGTTTTTCTCGGTGAGGGGAGGCTGTGGGAGGAGTCGACTGGGGCGGGGCAGGGTCCGGCCAGGGAAGCTGCTGGCGGCTGTGACGACGGCGGCAGGCAAGCAGATGGTCGGAGACGGCAGCAGGCAGGCAGCGGCAGCGTGGCGAGGCTGGCGACGGTGATGGTGTTGGTGGTGGTCGTGGCAGGCCGGGGAAGGAAAGAGAAAGGTGAAGGGAAGGGAGGTCGGGGCGGCAGGCAGCAGCGTGCTACGACGAGGCTGGCGGTGGTGACGGTGTGGCGGTGGCTGGCGCGGCAACAGCAACAGGGAGAGGAAAGGGAAAGGGGGAGAGGTGGGGGATATGAGGGAGAGGAGGAGAAGCGATGGGGACGGATAAGAGAGATAAGCGTAGTCGACTGATTTTGATTGATCGATTTAAGATAATTTAAGGGTTTTGTTATCTTTTGAAATTATATTTAGTATGATTATTTTTATAGATTATTGAAATAATTATATCAAAATTCTTTAAGTTTTATAAAGAGTTCGTATTTTTGTTTAGAATTTAATTTTAAGTATTTATTTATTTAAAGAATTAATAACATAATTTAATAAAAGTAGATTATTTGACTAACGGTAAATTTTTTGGACCAATAGTCCAAACACCACAAAATATCAAACCGTTTGGATATAAGTGGGTTATAATTTGAAAACGAAATAAGAAAAAAAAAATTGTGAGATATAAAACACGTTTAGTTGTTTAAGGTTTTTCACAGATATCACGTTGTGATTATAATGAAACCTATTCTCCTATGATGGACGGAATTACATTTCGCTTCTTAATTTGCATGGCTACTAGAGAAGGATATGATATGCGTCTAATGGATGTTGTAACAACATATTTATATGAATCATTAGACATTAACATATACATGAGAATCCATGAAGAATTTAAAATGTCAATTGATACACAATCACAGAACTTGTACTCAATTAAATTACAACGATCGTTGTATGGATTAAAACAATCTGGACAAATGTGATATAATCGTTTTAGCGAGTACTCGTTAAAAGAAAGATATATAAATGACAAGATATGTCTTTATGTTTTTACTAAGAAAATAAATTCTGATTTTGTTTTAATTATTATATATATAGACGATTTAAATATCATTGGTACTGCAGAAGAAATCATACAAATGGACAATTACTTAAAAAGAGAATTTTAAATGAAAGATCTTGGAAAATTGAAATTCTATCTTGGCATACAGATTGAGCATTTGTCGAGTGAAATTTTTATCCATCAATTAACATATATAGAAAAAATTCTATGTCTTTTTTTATGGATAAAGCTCATCCGTTAAGTATCCTAATGATTATTTGATCACTTGATGTAAAAAAGATCCATTCCGACCACAAGAAAATGAAGAAGTGTTATTTAGGCCAGAAGTCTCATACTAGTGTAATTGATGCACTAATGTATCTTACTAATTGTACAATACCTGATATTATCTTTGCTGTCAATTAATTAGTAAGATTTGGTTCTTCATCAATTAAAAAACATTGAAATATAATAAAATAAATATTATGTTATCTTCGTGGAACTACAGATATGAGTTTATTTTATTTAAGAGAGAAAAAATCATATCTCATTGGAAATAAAGGTGCAGGATATTTGTCTGTTCCATATAAAGCAAGATCATAATCTGGGTATTTATTTACCTATAATGATGCAATAATTCGTGGAAATCCACACAACAGACATTAATTGGTACATCTTCAAATCATTCCAAACTACTTGTTATTCATGAAGTAGGTTGAGAATGTGTTTGGCTTCGATCTATGATCTATGGCATTCAAACTTCACGTGAATTATTTTCAATTAAAGATAACCCAACTATAATATACAAAGATAATGTAGCATGTATTGTGCAGCTCAAAGAAAGATACACTAAAGATGATAGACTTAAACATATATATCTAGAATTTTTCTTTGCACATAATCTTCAAAAGAATAAAGATATAAATATCCAATAAATTTAGTGCGAACTTGGAAGATCTGTTCATAAATACACTTCCTAAACAATTTTTGAGATACTCAGACAAAATTAGGATTCAAGGACTCAAAGATCTTTCTGTTTGAAGACATTTCAATGAAGTCAGTTACTATTGAGGAAACATTGTACTCTTTTTCTTCGATCAGATTTTTATCTCAATGAATTTTTTCTGATAATATTTTAATAAAATAGTCATATTTGTATAATCAGATATATAATATATTAGTATAAAGTTTTGTTATTATCTTGTCATCCAAGAGAGAGTGTTAAAGAATGCATGATGGTGGGTGACAAGACACACACCAAAAGCCTTTATTAACTAAAGCAATCACACCCAACGATGCTCTGCATGTAAAAGATGCTCTACCTGATTTATGTATATAAAAAGCAACATCACTCTTTTCATTGTACTAAAGAAAACGAAGTTCTCACGAAGAGAATAAATACAACAAGTGTGTTTGTGTGCATTGATTGTGTGTGTGCATCAACAAGTTATTCTTATTGTATGCGCATAATATTGTGTTTATTTGGTTTTATTACAATATGATTAACAAGACCATGTGAATGAATCTAAAATAATCCAGATCTAACCACTAACATGATTAGCAGACCATGTGAATATATTTTTTAATGTCTTTTGCACAACCTTGAGGGGATTTTATCTTCATTTCAAAGTTAAGGGGTTTTATGTCATTTTATAAAACTTGTGGGGGATGCTTTATCATTTTTCAAACTTAAAGGAGATTTTATGTCATTGGTCTAAATCTGAATAGGATTTTGTGAAATTTACCCTTTATAAAATAACTGCTTAATTCATCTGTCCCAAATTACATGTAATTGTTTGATCCGATACGAGAATTTATATGTGTTGAATTCTTATGGATTTTGATGTAAAATATATTTTTATATAATGGAGATGGACTTTACTATGGTAACTATGAGAGAGGATAGTGAGTGTACTATAATTGAGTTTGATTGATTTTTTATTTTTTAAATAAAAAACTTATATAGAAAAAAATATTGCAAATATTTTGAAACAGTCTAAATAAAAAATTATTGTACTCTCTCCATTCAATATTAATTCTTATATTTTTTTATCTAAGTCATTTCAAAATAAATGTTATCTTTTATTTTTGGTAACCTTATAGCATAAAAAAAAATACTCCCTCTGTCCCGAAAAGAATGTAATATTTTGAATTTGCACACGTATCGATATAAGTTTGACACGTATGTAACGACGATCAAACATAATTTTTATAAATTTATCGTGAAACATTAATGGTTATGTAAGTTACGTATTTCAATCTAATATATGTTGTGGGACGATCAAATATGATTTGATATGAAAACGAGACTTATATTCATGCATAAAGAATAATACAAAATACGTATATGTTGGATCTTTTGTGAGACGGAGGGAGTAACAAATTAATTTCATCTGTTAAATTATACCCATTACCTCCTCTCTCAACTGTTATAATAAATTTCACACCCATAAAAAAGATTTTTTTTTATCAAAATTCATACAAATTCAACACTTACATAATTTTTTTTGTTATGGATTAACATGTTATAATTAATATACAATAATATATATATCTATATATATTATGGAACAAAAAAGGTACTTCCTCCGTCCCATAATATTTACAATATATATACGTATTTTATACTATTTTATATATATGAATATAAGTTTTATTTTCATATCAAATCGTCCTGTAATATTTTTTAGATTGAAGTAAGCAATTTATACAAACACAGATGCTTCACGAAAAATTTATTAAAAAATATTTTCAATCATCGTTAGATGCATGTCAAAGCTTACATCGACTCACACATCAAGTGAAAATATTACGATCATTTTAAAACATAAAAAATATATATTATGTGATGAAGATAATATTAATTTAAAAAGATCATATTCTGTTGTTTAATTATCATCGTCATCCTCATAAATAACAATAATAATTACTATCATCCATATAAATTCCAGTCATTGACCGATCGTTGCGAATCTCCCTCAACAAAATTCTCTTATCCTCTTCCCCGTTTCCCTTCCCCTCACCACACAAACCCAATCTCCAACCATGGAACTCACCCCCTCTCAACTCGCCGCCTACAACGGCACAACCCCATCCCGTCCCATCTACGTGGCCATAAAGGGCCGGATCTTCGACGTCACCACCGGATCCAACTTCTACGGGCCTGGCGGGCCCTACGCGATGTTCGCGGGGAAGGACGCGAGTCGGGCACTGGCGAAGATGAGCAAGGAGGATGACGACGTGAGAGCGGATATCGACGGGTTGTCGGAGAAGGAGCTGGAAGTGCTGGCGGATTGGGAAAGGAAGTTCGAGGCCAAGTATCCCGTCGTTGGAAGGGTCGTGTAGGGATGGGGTGGATTGTTCGGGTCTGTGATATGGAGTTATGAAACCCTAGAAATAATTTGAGGGAAACGATGTAGTTATATGTTGCTTATATGTTATTAGATATCGTATTGGTACTGATAAGATATTACTATTAATAAGATTCTATGGTTTCTGGATGGTTTGGGTTTTGTTGGAGCTGGTTTGTGTGTTATGACATGATAATATGTGTTATTAGATCAGACGTTTGAATCATGCCACGGTTCCGTTTCAATCAGCACTTGACATCAACATGTCTCGATATGTCTCGAGTTTTGGGAGATCTTTCTTCTGTCATCTGATGAATCTTGAGGTTGAAACTTTGGTCGAAGAGATGTGGTTTCTACCCTTGTAGGAGGGCAAAGGGGAGTGAATCTAGATTTGTTTTTGTGTTGATGATTTTGTATTTCAAGACAGCAACGAGAATTAGCAAGTTCAACCCAGATGAACTGATGAAGGGATATATGCAAGAAAGTTTAACTGATAAACTGATAGAATGGTGATCGTTTGGATCATTTATGTTACCCTCGAAGCAACAAGGAGTGCAATTTTTCAAGGAGAATTAAAAAAGTGCTTGAATATTAGTGAGGATTTCAACTCTAGAAACTCAGCTGAGTAGCTGACTCGCTGCTTAGGTACTAGAACTGTGCAGGATAATCGCAAACCAGGGGATATGAGGCAAAAACTGAGCAGCAATGTTCATAACTTGCTCACAAAAATAAATTCCGATGCCTATCAGGTAGATGGAATAGAGATTTTGGAACTTTGGCCTCGCTGTGATAAGTGTTTAATATGTCGCGCAGTTTCTTGGACATGTGATGGCGGGTCATCCCCTTTATTCAGCCACGTCTATCGCAGTAGGAAGTTCAAGAACCATAAATGAAGATTCGGATATGACACATTTGAAAATTATTCAAAAACCATAAAATGAAGATTTTGGATTTGACACATTTGAAAATTTAGACGTGAGTTGAAAATTTAGACGTGAATTTTTTTTACGCTTGTTTTTGTTGTTTTCTTAGCTTGTTTTCATCTTTCTTGTGTGTATTTCGTCCCTTGTAAATATCACACTATTGTATCACATTAAGCTTCAATGAAGAATATTATTGTGTGATTTCTTTCCTAAATCCTCATTTCTATTTCTCTAATGCTTCGTTCGTCCCATAATAAATATTAACTCCGTCTCAAAATATAATGAACGAATTGATCCGGCACACGGATTTATATTTGTATTCAATTTTTATGAAATTTGATAAAAAAGAGTATTTTTTTTGTGAACGTGGATTGTAAGTGAGATTTATGAGAGAAAATAAGAGAAAAGTAGTAAGGAGGTGGTGTGTACTTACTATAACAAGTGATGATTTGTTTTAGTATTTTTTTATGTGAAAATATTACTAAATATGATATGTTGGTTATATTTTGGGAAAAATATGGTCTATGATATGGGACAGAGAGAGTATAGCATTTTACTTTTTGTATTATTTAATATGTATTTTGAGCAGATTCGTCATTCGTCTTAACGATGTAAGAAAATTACGTGACTGATTTAGAGTTGGAGTACGTAACTTAAATTATTACTAATTTTTCAGGACAACTTTATGAAAAATGGTGTTTGATCGTTGCGTAAGTTAAAATTCTCGGCCGGAGGGAATATATCCTAATTTTCCATTCTTTTCCCTTGTTCTACATCAACGTTTTGTGGTTTAACAATAATATCCTGTAGTTTCCTTCGAGCACAAGTGGGAGACACTACTAAAACTTGGAAGCAGTACAAAGTTCCAAATAGTACAAGTGTTGGTGGCAAGGTAGTACATGGCAATTGGAGTACAGGAATGTACTTAATAATCTCACATATCCCTCCTCTTCTATATATAATGTGCGCAGCAGCGGTAGCTCATCAACAGCATCATTGCGGAGATAAGAATATCGAGAATCACACATTGCCTCATGTAGTGTAGCAAGTTATACGCTGCTCTTGATGAAGGCGATGAAGTCCTACAGGAGTGACCTGTGAACACATGAAACGGGTAATGATATTATTGGCCTCATTTGGTTCCCAAGGCTTTCATGTGTTCTCAGGTCGCCCCTGCCGGCCTTCCTATGCCCCCATTTAATGGTGCAAAGGTTCTCCAGTGATAACCTGGTCCTTCCGTAAAAAAACTCAAACTACAGATCATCCCAATTCTATAACCTAGTGTTTCGAGGCGAAAACAATATGCTTCCTAGAGCCATTTTCATGACTAGCGTGTCAATGAACATGATCAAAGCAAATTAAATTTCATGAACTGAAATGCTCTGTGTTTCTTTTCTTTTTCTTTTTCTTTTTTTTGAGAATTCATGAACTAGAATACTTGTCTCAAATACATGACAGTGTCCATGCCCGATGCAACGCCTTGTGTTTCAGAACCCATAAGAGCATTTGCAGGAAGTGATTACAAATACAATTTTATGAAGTGGTAAAGTCCCAAGGGCTAACTGCTAAGTGACCAAGTCCAGAAATTTTTTTGTGATCGTGATGAGAGGCATATGGTTTTCCTTCCCTCTCGAAATATAGTCTACCTAACCATTCCAAAATATAATAAATATATCTTATTTTTGTATTTTGAGAAAATGTAATAGATATATCTTTTTTGACAAAGTTTTTACTACCTATATTTGGGTAGTGATAGAGTAATAAATGGAAAAGAATTGAACTCAACACTCACTCCCTCACAAATCTTTCGTAAGAACTATGTAAAATAGAGATTTTGTATATATAAAAAATGTATTAGACTGTGTATTAAATGATAAAAGTTAATGAGATAGAAATTCGACAAAATTATTATATAATTGTAACATTTTCTAATTTTATACTCTCTCCGTTTCATATTAAATTAAACACTCTTAATCATTCTAAAATTCAACACCCATTATGAAGAGTTTCGTTTGTTTTTTTGATGCAAAAAAATTTATATCATTAATATCATGTTTAAGTAAATAACTTAAATTATCATTAATATTTCACTATAATTTTTCAAAAAATGATGTTTGATTATCACACAACATGAATCATATTTCGACTCGATATGTATATACTTTTAAACTATTATAAATAATTTAAAATAAAAAAACATGTATATTTTTTTAATTATTATAAATAATTCAAAATAAAATTGCTATAATTTTATACTCTCTCCGTTTCATATTAAATTAAACACTCTTAATCATTCTAAAATTCAACACCCATTATGAAGAGTTTCGTTTGTTTTTTTGATGCAAAAAAATTTATATCATTAACGTCATGTTGAAGTAAATAACTTAAATTATCATTAATATTTCACTATAATTTTTCAAAAAATGATGTTTGATTATCACACAACATGAATCATATTTCGACTCGATATGTATATACTTTTAAACTATTATAAATAATTTAAAATAAAAAAACATGTATATTTTTTGAATTATTATAAATAATTCAAAATAAAATTGCTATGAGGTTTTTTTCATAAAATTTCAAACCTTAACAAAAGTAAGAACAAATTACAGATTTAAATAAAGACATCACCCATCCGTGCCACAATTGACGCGACGACTCTTTTTTGGGTGGCAAACTCGATTCGGATGAAAGACATTTGCTGGTTAGGGGTAGGTGCATTTGCGTTGGCTACTTTGGAGATGCGATTCAGCAGAGTTACCGCGTCCTTGGCAAGGGCGCCAAAGGTGTCGGTGACGAATGGGATGAAAGTGTGCTCGTTAACACGACAACCTTCCTCGTGTTTTTTGACCTTACCGACCGCTGCGTCCTCAGCGGCCTTCCCGCCACTAGGATGTGCCATAAGGGAGACACATGTAACATCCACACAACTGTGCCGACCTTGTTCCAAAATAAACTAATATTTGTTTCATTTTTAAAAAGGTCTCAGTGTCCTCCCAACGTTTACAGGAAAGTCTCATCGCTGACTCTGTCTTAAACTATACGTAATGCATCCCCCATCCACGGCGATATTGGTGAATTGTTCCAAAACTGAATACAAATCGCCCATGAGTCCATCCATGTCATTCCTCCTATGAGTAACCTCCGACAAACATGTAAAACTTCGACAGCTACAAAATCCAGAAAACTGGCCGATGTTATCTAGAAGACGAAGCAAAAACTACATGACTGTACAACCATCTGTGATCAAGACTTGAAGCTCGACTACAACATATGAGCCAACTCCAGAACGAGCGACCCTCGTAAAAGGACTTAAGCGACTGTTGTTTAACCAATCACAACCTTCTACTGCGTTTCATGCGTCTCCTGCGTCGTCTGGTATACTGCTCAAACAAGGACCAGCTGTTTTGCTTCTCGTATGGATCAACCCAGCTCCTATCCTCCTCCACGGCCTTTTCCCATCGATCCTTGAAGATTTGGAGCTCCAGCGTTGATTTCCTCCTTACCTGTGCATGATTCAAATTGACAAAGATGAGAACCATCCAAGAAAATAAATGATCATGGCATATAGAGGGCTCAAATCTGACTGATTACACAATTTACAGTCGCACTGTTATACATCATGATATTTACTAGTGCATGTGATCATTATGCAAGAAAAACAGAAATAAACAGTGACGGATTATGAATATCTGGATTACCAAAAAAGAAGAAGAAAAACAGCATTGGTAGAACTTACCCATGATCTCATATCAAAAGTTGGCTTTGTTGATTCCTGTGAACTGGGTATCTGC